>VVHJ01005988.1:8282-22479 GCA_015107715.1 Tylochromis polylepis
TTTTTTTTTTTTTTTTTCCTTTTTTTTTTTTTTTTTTTTTTTTTTTTTTTTTTTTTTTTTTTTTTTTTTTTTTACTAAGAATAAACAAAAGACAGAAAATCATACATTTAGTAGATTGCCTTTATGAATCTGGAAAGCTGATGGTATTTGTCAAATCTGTGGAAACGGGAGGACTCCACACTGCTGAGTTAAGGTGCAAAACACATGACAAATGAATGCAATTTTAATTTAGTGTTGTGTACCTGGAAAAGGAAAAAGTAACAGTGTGTTAGCAACATGTAATATTTTCTATGTGAATTTTTGTCATTGTTGTTGTGGGGTTTTTGGACTCATTGTGAATATTTAAGGATACAGAGGGCAGCTATAGAAGGTTACAAATGCCTTAATTCATCTAGAGCCTCTGTGGTGTGTAAATCTAACCAGACAGCAACATATTTAAAGTTCGTCTGAGCTGAATTGATCTTTTGGAAAATAATCTCCTTGGTTAGCTCTGGAATATGGCTAATTTTTTATTCTGTTATCTGGAAAGATAGATTTAGGTGTTAGCATGATCAAATAGCCTTTGTCTCCTGTGATATATCCATGTAGACATGTAGAAATACAGTCTCATTCTTTAGTTTCTCAAGTGATGTGATATATATAGTGTTGCCTATTACTTTTCATTCTGCAGGTACCACTGTCACACCTGTAAGATGGTGGATGGGGTAGGTGTGTGCACAGTGTGCGCCAAGGTCTGTCACAAAGACCATGAGATCTCCTATGCCAAATATGGCTCTTTCTTCTGTGACTGCGGTGCCAAAGAGGATGGCAGCTGCCAGGTGAGACCGAATACCTCAGGTCATCATGGGAAGAGAACAACAGCGGTAACTTTAGCTTGCAAGTCATTCCCCCATTGACCTCCATCCAGTCATTTCATTTGGTCAGGGTTATAGCTAGCCCACACATTTGGCCAGAAAAATGAGCAAAATCATGTTAGTAATGTCTCTTGTCAACTTTTTGTGTACCGAACAGGCAGCTTCCCTAGTTAATCTTAAAGTCCGTGTAAAGATAATTCAGAGATTACTTTGTATAAATATAAAAGTCTTTGAACCGTCTTTTACTGAATTGTATAGGTGGGTTTTATTTATTTATTTTGGTTCATCTTTTTAGTATTTAGTGTATAGTCAGTCCATGGCTCAGTGACTCACTGGATCCTCTAACACTTTAATGTTGTAAAAATTTGACTGCATTAGCATAAGTGCTTCTCCCGCTCAACTATAAGTTACAACACCTGACGCCTCCAAGTTGCTTAGTTAATTTTCACCCTGAAACACTGTTGTATCAGAAATGTGCATGTCATAAATTTTATTTACCTGGGTGGTTTATAAAATGTTTTTTGTGGCGAGACAAACATGTTTGTTACCACTTTACACGGACTTTAACAATTTTTTTTTTTTTTTATGTGCATGTGATGAGCAAGCCATCAATTACATCTTACCTTTAGTTTACAGCGTAATAAGTACAATAGGCTTTTAGCATTTTTTAAAATTTTTTTTCCCATTGTGCTTGTTAATGCAATGTTTTCCTCACTGTCAGTGTTGTGATAACATTTGCTCATAACAGTTTGGTTCACTTTTTTATAAATGTTTGTTCCACTTCTGCAGTTATACACATTACCAGTTGACATTTACAGTGCATAAAGGGGAGCATAAAGAATCATTTAAGTATAAATTCATGTGAATATCAACTTTTCCCCACTTCTTACTTTTGTGTGTTACATCATTCACAGGCCCTGGTCAAACGCAGTCCTAGCAGTGGCATGGGCTCTACTCTTAAAGAGTCTTCAGCGTTCCAGAGTGAACTGCGTATGCCTGAGAGTGCTATCCGCCACCAAAATTCCTCACCGTCTGACAAGGGCAAGGTCACCATCTGTGATGGCAAATCCAGTGATGAAGACAGACCTAAGAAGAGCAGCGTGTGCAAGAGCATCGAAGGCTGTCAAGAAGAGCTGCTAGCACAAGTGGTTAGAGAGAATATATTAATTTATTTTTATCTGTAGTCTCCTAAAACCTTTAAGACTTCTTTTACATATGAAAAGATGTTGTGAGACTTATGTTTTTGCCCCACTTTTATCATGCTAGATGGGATCATCTACTGCTGCAGTCATACTGGAAATGCTCATGTTTCTCATGGAAGCTATCCAGACCAACTTCCAGCAAGCATCAGCTGTGGGAAGCAGCAGCCGGGCACAGCAAGCCCTCAATGAACTGCATACTCAGGACAAAATTGTGGAGATGACGGACCAGTTAATGGTATTATGACCCAAATAGATTAGCTTGTTCCAATAAAACACTTAATTCATCGTTAAGTTATTAAAACATAATTAAAATAGAATTCTATTATTTAGCTGCTGCATTTCAGTGTTAACGGCTACTTTTTCCCTCAGGTCCCCACACTTGGCTCCCAGGAAGGGGCTTTTGAGAATGTGCGAATGAACTACAGCGGTGACCAGGGCCAAACTATACGCCAGCTCATCAGTGCACATGTCCTGCGCCGTGTTGCTATGTGTGTTCTGTCCTCCCCCCATGGACGTCGTCAGCACCTGGCAGTCAGCCATGAAAAGGGGAAGGTAACCTAAACAATTTAAGTTCCTTTGTCCAATTCAAAGAGGTTTCATTAATTTTTTTAAATTTAAAATATATGCAGTGTTATTGATTCAGACTTGTCTGTGAAACAGAGCATCATGACAAGGAAAGAAAATCTACACTCAAATGAATAATAGAATTTTAAAAAGTGCCTCTTTCTACATTACTTAGTATGCCTTTATATTTTTTCTCTCTTTTAACTTTTTTCTTTAAGTTGTAATTTTATATATCATCAAGATACTTTACAAACTATGAAATAAGAGCAGAAATGGAAATCAGTGTTTTCACTGTTAAAATGTCTCAACCTTACTTTTTTCCATCTCCTATCTGACAGATAACAGTCCTTCAGCTGTCTACTCTCCTGAAACAAGCTGACTCAAGCAAAAGGAAGTTGACACTGACCCGTTTAGCTTCGGCCCCAGTCCCGTTCACTGTCCTTAGTCTCACAGGCAACCCCTGTAATGAAGATTACCTGGCTGTGTGTGGCCTTAAGGTCAGAAACAATCTGCTGCTTAAAAATTAACATATTTTCCACCAGAACTCTTAATTGTAAGAAAACAGAACAGTGCATGTGTTGTGAAGAAAAACAAAACAAAAAACTATTTTGCCTTAAAAAGTCATCGCTGTAGAATACATAATAGATACTCATTTTTACAAGATTATTTAAAACTATATATATTGTTATATGAACAGTTGCTGTAGGAATTTGTTAAATTTAATTATCTTGTTTTTCTCCTTTCATTGCTTCCCAGGACTGCCATGTACTAACGTTCAGCAGCACGGGTTCTGTGTCTGACCACCTGGTGTTGCATCCACAGCTGGCCACTGGCAACTTCATCATCAAAGCTATCTGGTTACCAGGCTCACAGACTGAACTTGCGATCATCACTGCTGACTTTGTCAAGGTATATATTAACATAATAAACATATTTTGTACTATAAGCAACATAATAGATTTTTTTTATGCAGTTTCTTTATGAAAACAACCATATACCTTTCTGCCCTAGGAAAACAAAAGATTGCTTAATACTTGCTTTTTTCTGTTTGTTCCCTTTGGAAAACAGATCTATGACTTGTCAGTGGATGCCCTGAGTCCCATGTACTATTTCCTGCTCCCGAGTTCCAAGATTCGTGATGCTACATTCCTTTTCAATGAAGAGGGGAAGAACATTATTGTCATCATGTCATCAGCAGGTTACATGTACACCCAGGTCATGGATGAATCTAGCAGTGCTCAGCATGGCCCTTTTTATGTCACAAATGTATTGGAGATAACCCACGAAGACTTGAAGGTAACTAGGAGTTGACATGAGTTGATGTTGTGACAATACAATAGACAAGGTTGCCATCTAAATGGTCTCCAGCAGGGGCGTCAAACATATGACCTGTGGGCCACATTCGGCCCACAATACAATTATATCTGGCCTGCAAGGTAATTGTACATATGTCAGTTATTAATGGCTTGTCGGTATGTGGGAGCTGAATCTTCAGCCCTGCTGAGAATCCATGCAAGCAGGGGTGGGACTTTATTTTGATGGGCACACCATGCAGCCAGTCATGTTAAAAAAGGAAAGGGGGCAGAGGTTCCAAACACACCAAGTTTAGTGGTGTGCCAAATTTGGGAAAGGGGAAAAAAACCCAGCTTAGCTATGTCTCTAATAAAACCTCTGTAAATTTGTGAAAAACAGTAAAGTTTGTTTTTCACTTTCAGCTATAGAAATTTCTGGGGGGGGGGGGTTATGACTACAGTTAAAAAACAAAAAGATTGGATGGTCTGGGCAATGATCTACAAGAACTTTTTCTGTAATTTTACACATTTATTTCTTACAACTTAAGTCTAAAGAGTCATGCTGACAGATTTCTTTCTTTGTCACAGTGGCTTTTTTCTTTATCATTTAGAAAACGAGGTTAATTTTGTAACTTCTTTACACTGACAGAAAGGGGAGTTTCACTGGTCTGGCCTGCTTAAGATCAAAGTGGGCTAGTATGTGGCCCGCAATGTAAAATAAATTTGACACCCCGGTCTACAGTGTTTCTGCCAAACTTTTCTGCTCATTTTTGGGGGGAATATTTGGTTAATGTGTATATCGTACCTTTATTCAGTGTTCAGGTGTCTCTGAAACTGCATTAAAGAAAGCGGTTTTGAGGTAAATTCTTTCTTTGTAAATACAGGATAGCAACGGACAGGTAGCTGGCGGTGGTGTTTCTGTCTATTACTCCCATGTCCTTCAGATGCTTTTCTTCAGCTACAGCCAGGGGAAGTCATTCGCTGCCACAGTGAGCCGCAGCACAACTGATGTGCAGAGGCTCTTTGCCATCAATGTGAAAGGGTAACGCAATAAAATAGTCTGTAAAAGTCTACTAAGTATAATGGGTAACTGGAAAAAAAAAAAGATGAACAGAAATACATTTGTTTCTATTTTGTCTTTAAAGCTCCAATGGTGGCAGTAGTAAGATGTCACCTGCACTGTGCCAGTGGTCTGAGGTCATGAACCATCCAGGCCTTGTGTGCTGTGTGCAACAGACAACAGGCATACCTCTAGTTATCATGGTCAAACCTGACACCTTCCTCATTCAAGAGATTAAAACCCTGCCAGCCAAAGCTAAGGTAAACACCATTTTCTTTTGTGACATGTAACTGGTTAGGATACTGTGAAAACAGTAATTGGAGAAAAAAGGAAATTCCATTTTGGAGTACAGAACTGTATAAACACAGAAAGCGTTTCCTGTTGTCTTGTTTACTAAGCAAAGTATTTCCCATGAGTTTAACTAATTTTACTGTTTTCTAAGGTTAACATTAATTAGTCTCTTTCTGTCAGATTCAAGATATGGTAGCTATCCGACACACTGCCAGTAATGAGCAGCAGCGCACTACCATGATTCTTCTCTGTGAGGATGGCAGCCTGCGAATCTACATGGCAAATGTGGACAACACCTCCTACTGGCTCCAGCCCTCATTGCAGCCCAGCTGTGGCATAAGTATCATGAAGCCGGTCCGCAAGCGCAAAGCTGCTGCTGCCAGTAAGTTAGTGGACAGTGATTATTTTGTAATTGCCAATTACGTATGACAAATGGACAGCTTGTACTAAACTGTTTGCTGCTTACTTACTATTTGCTGATACCTTACTGATAACACCTATTTGCAGCCTCTTTGATAAGTCCCCCATACTCATGTTTTTTGATTTGAGTTTGCTTATTTTAAATTTTGCTTAAATTCAAAGTGTAATTCATTCACATTTTCAGATCATGTTATACACAATAATAAAAGCAACTAATCTATAAATGTGAGGAGCTAATTTGAATGTAATGATTTTACTTTAAGCCACCCGGACTTCCAGTCAGGTGACATTCCCAGTGGATTTCTTTGAACACAACCAGCAACTGACAGAGGTGGAGTTTGGGGGTAATGACTTGCTGCAGGTCTACAACGGACAGCAGATCAAACACAGGCTCAACTCCACAGGGATGTATGTGGCCAACACAAAGGTAAAGGCATTTTAACTTAATGTTCTGTGTTAGAAAAGGTGTAAAACATCGCTCTGCTTGTCTCTTGTAACGCAAGTTATTGCTGCTGTCAGCAGTGCTTGAGTTGATAACCATGATGCAGCATAGTGGTCTTTGTTAATTTAATGTAAATGTATATACATGTTATCTGCCATCACTTGTGTTGAGACTTTGAGTCTTTGCCATCTACATTTATTCAATTTAATATCAGAGTACATTAGTATACGTCCAGTCTAAATGTAAGTGAACCTGCTTTAAATAAAAACAGTGAGGATGCCTATGCTAAACATGTTTTTCTGATGTAGTCTAGAAAAAAAAAAGATGTAAAAAAACAAATGTCATGTTTCTTTTTCCTTTCCTTTCTCTTCTCCTTCATCCAAGCCTGGAGGGTTCACTGTAGAGGCAGTAAACAACAACAGTTCAATGGTCATGACAGGCATGCGGGTTCAGGTGGGCACCCAGGCCATTGAAAGGGCTCCTTCTTATGTGGAGGTCTTTGGCCGCACCATGCAGATAAATCTGACAAGAGCTCGCTGGTTTGACTTCCCCTTCACGAGAGAGGAGGCCCTGCAGGCTGACAAGAAGCTGTCTATATTTAGTAAGATCAAGAGTGTGCAGTGGTTATAATTTTTTTTTCCTACTTACTGATTTTTCTTGTTACCTGTATTAATATTCCAATACACATGTGTAAACAATTTGAGCTGACCTGTTCATATTATTTGGTCATATTCTGCAGTCTGTTTAGGTATGTCTTCTAATACACTCTTGTTAATTTTTAAGTTGGAGCATCTGTTGACCCAGCTGGAGTCACCATGCTTGATTCGATTAAGATCTATGGAAAAACCAAGGAGCAGTTTGGCTGGCCTGAGGATCCACCAGAAGACTTCTCATCTGCCTCAGTTAACAATGTCTGCAGTCCCAGCCTCAACCAGGGCAATGGGACCTCTGATGGAGACATAGCCACCCCAACTACGACTAGTGGCACTGTATTAGAGAGGTAAAGGCTTTTCAGTTTGGGCTGCAAAAAGGTCAACACATGTTGTTGGCATTTACACTTTTTAATCCCCTGGGTTAAATAAACCACTCCTAATGAACTGATGAGAAAGTTTGACCACTATCCATTAAGTACCTTTATATAAAACCACTTGGTAGATTTGTCAGGTTCAGTGTTTCATCTTAACTGTTTTTTGATGAAGTCCATTGATTTGACAACTAAATATTTTGCTAGAGTAGCCAGAACATTGTTTTATCTACAGTTCCTCAGTTTTGCGTGAAGACGTAGATATTGTGACAAAGTGCATTACATATATTACCATAGATGTGATGGAGCATTTGTTGTTTAAATTATTTTAACTCGTATTGCACTTTCTAAGCATATACTGAATACAGCTGTGTAATATGGGTTGCTGGACACAACCTTGAAATTTGAGCAGCAGCCGTGAGCTCTCTTTAGTGTGTTTAGTGCATGGCTCTTGTGATCATCTTTTCTTGCATGTGTCTTTTGTTCAACTGAATCATTTATTTCCACTTGTTTCTTTCCGTGATCCTCACACTTATTTTTGTTCTTTTTCTTTTGCTCCCAAAATTACAATAAAAAGTTGTGAAACTGAGTCCTTATCAACATTGGACCGGTTAGTAACTGCCCTTTCTCTGCTTGTTTGTATGGTTTTGTGCATGTGTGCCAGCTTGTTTGTCTTTGCCTGCAACTGAACATACCATGCACCATTTCCACACCTGTGCAGCAACAGAAACATTTTTCCCCTGACATTTATTCTTGCACTCAGTTTTGTTTGGCGTTTAGAGTAGCAGCAGAATAATAGTGCTTTTTTCCCCCTATATTGATTAGTTATTTAAAGAATAATTCACAAGAGATGCAGAATTGATGTTCTTTCTCTATTTCAGGTTGGTGGTCAGCTCCCTTGAAGCTTTGGAAAGCTGCTTTGCAGTTGGTTCATCCAGTGAAAAGGTAAACCTGTGAAGACTTTATTTTTTATTGCCTTTTAAAAGTGGAATTCTGTTTAAATGAATCCCCTGTTATCAACATGCTTGTGTTCAGGATGCATTTTTAATTCATATTAACTCTGTAGGAGAAAAACAAGGCTGCAGCACTGGAGTTGGCAACTTTACTTCTGTCGATGCCAACACCTGTAGGTGTGCAGCAGCAGACGAAGGGGCTTCTTGCCAGTCTGCACACAAGCCGTACTGCCTACCACAATCACAAGGTGATAAAAGAGGCCAGATTCATAGCATTGTTTAGCTCATTATGATCTGAAAAATTTGTATATTGTATTGATTTTCATAACACCTAAAAGCCTCAATGCTCACTTTGAACCACTATCCCCCCCCTCCTGCTCTCATCAGGACCAGTCCTTGCTGAGCAATGCAGTGCAGTGTCTGAATAGTTGCAGCCGTGAAGGGAGGGAGCTTGACCCTGATGTCTTCCAAAGACTTGTGATCACTGCCCGCTCCATTGCAATCATGAGACCCAACAACTTGGTGCATTTCACAGAAACAAAATCATTGCAGCATGACTCGGGTAAGAAGCTTTTGTTGTTGTGAATAATGTCGGCAAAGAATAGAATGTTTTATATGTATTCTTGTGTAAGCATATAACACATTAAACTTGATTTTTGTAGTTTGGAGTCAAAGTCAGAAGAAGATACTTTGTACGTTTCACTTACAATGAAACAGCTTGGAAGTTTACTGACTTATAATTGTCACACTCACTGGTGTTCTTCTCTTACTAACTCAGAGGTGACAGAGGATGGACAAAAGCATGTGGATAGTGAGAACAGCAATTTTATTGCACAACTGATGAATAACTTCTGGAAGCTCCATGCCCTAAAACCAAAGAATGCCTTTCTTGCTCCTGCTTGCTTGCCTGGTAAGTTCCACCCTGTGGGTCCCCAACATTTTGCAAGAATATTTACTGTTAAATATATATGCGTGTATACATATGTGTTGTGAGTAATGTTGACTCACTTAAATCTTATGTAAACCATTTACACATATTGCCCATATTGCCCAAAATATTTATTTATTTTAAGGTCTAACTCATGTGGAAGCAACAGTGAACGCCTTGGTAGACATCATCCATGCATACTGCACATGTGAGCTGGATTACATCAATGTAGCCTCCAAAATCTACATGCAGATGTTACTGTGTCCTGTAAGTATAACAGTTTTATTGATCACTCATTGCATATTTTCATTGGACATGACATACTGCTTTTTTTTTTTCTTTCTTCCCCTTGAACAACATTTTAACTTTGCCGTTATGTGTTGGTTTTTTTCCGTCCACTAACGCTGTAGTATGTACCTTATCAGTAGATTTGCTTTTACATGGCGTTACAAGGCTACTAATAGGCAGCATGCTTATATTAAAGATTTTAGGTAATTGCTTGACGTAACTGTAATCTAACAGTTAGAAGGAGGTCTTGCATGGATCACTGTCGAAGTCATGAGGTAACCAGTCTGTATTTAACAATTTATAGGACACTGCTGTCAGCTTTTCTTGCAAGCAGGCTCTGATCAGAGTGCTTAGACCAAGAAACAAGCGACGTCATGTGACCCTTCCATCTCCGCCACGTTCCAACACGCCTATGGGTATGTTTGTTCAAGCTTAATTCAAAGTATTAATCGTATGGTGGTAGATGTACATGAATATGAGAGAGTTTTTTGGGGGCATTATTAACTATGATTTCTCATATTAGTTATCATATTAACAAGACTTTAGGAATCCTCTAAATGTTTACGGTTGATCTCCTTTATCAGGAGACAAGGATGATGACGACGATGACGATGCAGATGACAAAATGCAGTCATCAGTGTTGACTGGTGGGGAAGAGGGTCGACAGGAGAGCCAAGAACAAAGTGAAGTGGACCATGGGGACTTTGAGATGGTGGTGAGACAAAGAGCAGCAGTCTGTAGGCTGTATCTGACATTGGACTGGCATTTTTTAGACTGTTTTAGACACACTCATCTCAAAAATATAAATGATCAACCTGTTCCTGAATTATTCTGGATGCAGAGCATAATGTTGTAAAATCGCAAAGATATATATTTAAAGTAACTAACTAGTTCTGACTGTGTCAAAAAGTTTGTAATTCACTTCTGTTCATTTATTTTATGACTAAATTGTTTCTCTGAGCTCACACTACATAGAGACAATAAATATAAACTGCAGTAACATTTTTCTTTTAAAAGCCACTTATACTCCTTTCTTCTTTGACTTGTATGACTATCTTCAATTTTAAATCTTAGTTGTGTATAAATTATATATACGTGTTGAAAAATTGGTAAAACGTGCCTTTTTTGTGCTTCACAGTCAGAGTCTATGGTCCTGGAGACTGCAGAGAATGTCAACAATGGAAATCCGTCTCCCCTCGAGGCTCTGCTTGCTGGAGCCGAAGGTTTCCCCCCCATGCTTGACATACCTCCTGATGCAGATGATGAAACCATGGTAGAGTTAGCAATTGCTCTAAGCCTGCAGCAGGATCAACAGGGTAAGTGACCAGAAAATCCAAAATAAAGCAGTAATTCTGTGACTAGTGTGACTGACTTATTACTAGTCCCACTCAGCATTACAGTCTTTCTATGTATGCTGAAACTATTCTAAATTTGTTTAAACCTTGAAATTCATAGAACCTTTCATTTTTTTCTTTTACATAATTGTTTTGAAGTTTGTTTTGTTTTTTTGTTTTTTTAGCTATATCAGTTGCCACCCTTCACAGAGTGATTTAAACCCTCATTAGTTATTCAACAAAATACTCGCAAAAAATTTTCACAGACAAAGTTATTTGAATTGTTCTACTCTATAAAACTTAATGTTTCACCCTGACACATTTTAATGGACACACGTTGTTTGGACACTCCTAGAAGTCTGTCCTTAAACACACTTTTTGACGTTTTTAGGCAGTAGCAGCAGTGCTCTTGGGCTTCAGAGTCTAGGCCTGTCTGGCCAGGCCCCAAGCTCCTCTTCACTTGATGCTGGCACCCTGTCAGACACCACTGCATCAGGTAATAAGACCATCTTCATGATCAACCGGAGGCTAGTTTTTCATGCTTGCAAAGTCACTGTTGCAAGTCAGTTAAACAAACCTGTTTTTAAAAGTTTCAAAAATAAAATAACTTTTTTCTTTTTTTTTAAATAAAGAAAATTATTATTATTATTATTATTATTATTATCATTATTATTATTAAAGAATTTTATCCTAACTTGAAACTCATAAGTTCATCAGTGGTACAGCATGTAGTTGTACCGCTCATATCTGTAAGCTGGCCAATGTCAAATTGACCCCTGTAATTTAATGCCACACTGGTCACAAGGGGTTCAGCAGCACATATTTTTGATTGTACTGCATGCTCTTTGCATTGTTGGTGCACAAGTATAAACTAAGATCATGTATCCTGGCCAGATGACCGCGGTGTATTTACTGTTACAGCTATTGCTATGATTTCAGCCCCGGCATCAGATGATGAGGGCAGCACAGCTGCTACTGATGGTTCCACATTGCGGACCTCCCCAGCTGAGCACGGCGGCAGCGTGGGCTCAGAGAGTGGAGGTTCTGCTATCGACTCTGTAGCAGGGGAGCACAGTGGTGGGTGATTTAAGTAAAACAGGCCAGTTTAATATTAAAAGCATTATATATGCATGCCCCGAATTAGCGGTAGTATCTAAAATATGTAGGAACTTCTATATGCAATTTTTTTCAGCCCCTTAGTAAGTATTAAACTTCTTTAGACATTAATTTTCTCTAATTCCCAATAACCTTCTGAGTAAGGTAGCTCCAAGTTTACAGATTATAATATAGTGTGTCACCTTTCCTATCCTTCCCTTTTCCCATGCCTCATTTTGTTGCGCTTTAAAGTCCTGAGGGGCACACATGACTCTTCAGTTTAAAATAAAACCTAATCCTTCCTTGTTTTACATTGCCAGGTTTCCATATGGCTTAGTTGCTTTCATTCATGCATTTGTACAGTGTCAGGTCGCAGCAGTGCATATGGAGACACAACAGCGGAGGGCCACCCTGCTGGTCCAGGCAGCGTGAGTTCCAGCACTGGAGCCATTAGTACCACCACAGCCCAGCAGGAAGGTGAAGGCTCAGAAGGTGAAGGAGAGACTGAAGGAGACATTCACACAAGCAACAGGTCAGATTCATGAATTTGGACTGCTTTAGGTTAAGCAGGAAGTTAAGGCTCCAGTGATAATGAACATCTGCCATGTGAAGTGCTGAAGCCTCATTTATACTATCTGTGGATACCAACACGACCATAAGAAAGACAGATGATAATATTATTTACTTTTTAACTAAATTGTCATGAAGTGATTTATTTAAACTTAATAGTTTAACCAGTAAAAAATTGTCATAATTTTCATTAGGTTGCACATGGTTCGTCTTATGCTACTGGAGCGTTTGCTTCAGCACCTTTCTCAGCTCCACAATGTAGGTGGAGTCCAAGCTATCCCTTACATGCAAGTTATCCTCATGTTGACCTCTGACCTTGACGGTGAGGATGAAAAGGATAAAGGTGCTTTGGATGACCTGCTTGCACAGCTCATTGCCGAGCTTGGTATGCACAAGAAGGTAACTACTGTTTTGTCCTTTCCTCATTTTGTATCAGGCTCAGAATATTTTTGTTTTACTGAATCTTGTTATATCTCTGCAGGATGTTTCCAAGAAGAATGAGCGTAGTTCCATAAATGAAGTTCATTTAGTCATCATGAGGCTGCTCAGTGTCTTCATGTCTCGAACCAAGTCTGGATCCAAATCTTCCTCTGAGGTACAGTTGTGCTATAATCTGTGTAGTGTGGAGCCAGACAGATTTTGATTTACACCCCTCTCAACAACTGCTCAAAATTGATAAGCAATTACAGTCATTTATCACATCTCATTTTTGCTAAACTTTAATATTCACTGTAACATATGTGCCATGAGGCTCACAGAGTTTTGTGTCTACGAGGCAACTTTATTATACAACCCCAATTCCAATGAAGTTGGGACATTGTGTAAAACAACGCTTAAACTGAAACAGGCTGTTTTACAGCTGATCAAAAGTTTAAGACCACGTGCCTTTAAAAGGTCAAATCTGTGCAAAAAATGTGGATTCATTGTCATTTTCTGTCAGGTGGTCACACTGTCATGATGTTCTGATGGCAAAGGCAAACAAATTTGGCCTTTTTGAATGTGGTCACGTTGTTGAACTGCATAAGCAGGGTCTCTCGCAGCGCGCCATTGCTGCTGAGGTGGGACACAGTAAGACAGTCATTTGAAATTTCTTAAATGATCCTGAGGGTTATGGAACAAAAAAGTCAAGTGGAAGACCCAAAAAAATTTCACCAGCACTGAGCCGGAGGATCCAATTGGCTGTCTGTCAAGACACTGGACGATCCTCAACCCAAATTAAGGGCATTACTGGTGCCAACTGCAGCCCCATAACCATCAGACGGTATCTGAGACTGAAAGGCTTCAAAAACAAAAAAAGGCCTCGTCTCCTTAAATGCCACAGGAGACCTTTTGGACTTTGCAAGAGAGCACCAAAGATGGGACAAAGGTGGAAGAAAGTATTATTCTCTGATGAGAAAAAATTTAACCTTGATGGTCCTGATGGTTTCCAATATTACTGGCATGACAAGCAGATCCCACCTGAGATGTTTTCTACGTGCCACAGTGGAGGGGGCGCCATAATGGTCTGAGGTGCTTTTTCATTCAGTGGAATAATGGCGCTTCAGGAGGCGCGGGGGCGTCAAACGGCTGCTGGCTATGTCCAGATGTTGCAGAGAGCATCCCTCATGACTGAGCCCTCGTCTGTGTGGTAACGACTGGGTTTTTCAACAGGACAGTGCTGCAGTACACAATGCCCACAGGACAAGGGACTTCTTCCAGGAGAATAACATCACTCTTTTGGACCATCCTGCGTGTTCTCCTGATCTAAATCCAAATGAGAACCTTTGGGGATGGATGGCAAGGAAAGTTTACAAAAATGGACAACAGTTCCAGGCAGTAGATGCCCTTCGTGCAGCCATCTTCACCACTTGGAGAAGTGTTCCCACTCACCTCGTGGAAAT
>VVHJ01005995.1:20980-31995 GCA_015107715.1 Tylochromis polylepis
AAAATTCCAAAACCCCCCCCCCCCAAAAAAAAAAAAAAAAAAAAAAAATAAACCCTTTTTAACAGTGACACCAGCCAAGGTCAAAACTTCACTTGTAATCCATATGATTTTCATGCTATGGTTAAACCCGTTTTCATGGTGTAATGAAGGCCAGCAGGGTGCAAAGCTTGATTACTTTGATGATGATAATTTGTTTAATCAAGTGATTGGGTGGCTTAGTGGAAAGGCTGCATGACCACTACCCTCCACACTCAGCAGGAGATGCTGGAGCCTCCCAGTTTTGCAGTGCTCTCACTGTAGGGGGTTTCAGATTCACCACAATAAATGAAATGGTGGATCTGAAGAGACAGTTTTTTACAGGCAAACCATGCAGCACCAAAACTCATAACTCTTTGGCTAGCTTGTGCAATTTTGGACCAGTACTTATGCTACAGAAAATTAGCTTGTTAGTCAAGAAGATGATTACAGAGGCTGTGAAAATAAGTATGGCGTAATGTCAGCTTAGGCTCCATAGGGATTTTTCTCAGGTTTAAGAATCTCTCAGCTTGAGCTTGGGAAGCCTGTGTTACGAGCTACGGGAGCGGAGAGGAAAGTCTAACAAAACATCTCTGTTGAATTGCACCGTGGGAAGAAAACCCCGATTATCTAGGCTCAGCTTCAGTAGGTTTGACTTTAAACTTTCTAAGTTGAGACCAAATCTGTGTGTTATTAGTATTACTAGAATAATACCTTACCTCAAAACAGTTTCATTGTTAATGAGTTGAAAAGTCTCTTTTACACTTGTGGCCAAAGCTTAATGAGGAATAATTATCACCTCTATCATATAAAAAGAGCAAATGACAACTTGCTGTAATGTTATGTGACTAATCGTGGCTGTATCAGCTCTTTCCTTCATCTTTTATAGCATTAACCGTGGATCATCATGCTTTTTTTTTTTTTTTTTTAATGAACTCGAGTGGCCTTGCCACATGTGTATATGGCAGACAGAGCTGCCTCCACATTTACTGCATCAACTCTGAAGAAGCTATTGAAGATTGCTGTTTGAAGATGATTAGCAGCTTCTGCTTTTGTTTAGTGTGGTTGCACTTCATGTGTGACTCGGTAACCACAAAAGGCCTTGTGACTTTTATTTTCTCTCTCTTTTTTTTTTTTAGAGCTACAGTGCTAAAACTGTGCAACACATCTGTTGCCTTGTGGTGTTTTTTTGATAATGGGAGCTTTTTAGTGTGCCACCACAACCTCTCCCAGCTTTCATGGCATATCTTTGTTTTTACTTGATCGATCTTTAAAGTTTCTCCATGCCGTACCATTGATTGGAGCTTATGGCTTCATCTCATCATATTGTTTTTTGTGACTCCCTCAAGACTTGGGAGAAAAGATGTCTAAACTTGTCTTTTGACTTTTCTTAACCACATAAGGATTCTTTTGAGACCCTAGTACCCACCAGCCATCAGTAAGGAAGTTGAACCTGGAGCACAGGGTGGAGAGCCAGTTGGCCAGTCATCTCGGGACCTTCCAGGATCATTTCCTGGACCATAGTTTTAAGAAACCACTCATTCTTGAAGAATTACAGCATGGGGAATGAATTGGGGGGAAAAGGTTTGGCAGACACATCGAAAGCCATTTTTAGCTACAGGAATTTTGGTTGTGATTTCTGTCCTGCATCCAAAAGAAGGAGAACAAAAATCTGTCTTCTGTTATTTGGCTTTGTAATTGTGTGTTCTTTCAGACAAAAGTGTGTTTCCCATCTTGATAAATTGGCACTCTTTCAAAGTCTCAGCTTATTCTTTCACATACTCATTAAATATTGAAAATGCAGCTTAGCTGCGGTGGCAGCAGAACTGGGCCTATTTTGGGTGCCAGAATTCAATTATTTACATAGGAGGGGAACATGAATAAGAATTTCATTTCCAATAACAAGTAAGGCCAGAAACTTTAAAAAAAAAAAAAAAAAGGTCCCCAAAATATACCAAAGAAAAATAGACTATCTGACTTTGTTGCAGCATTTGATATAGACAGTCCATCCTTTAAAAATGAGTAGGAACTTCATTTTATTCAACAGAATATAAAAATCGCACAGTCCTCACCTAAAAGACTTTCCAGTGGGAGGCTAATCAAAACTGAAGTGTAACCCACCTTGTAGGATGCAGAATGACTCAAGTCACTCTTTCATACTTCTAAGCTCTTTCTTTGTTGTTTGGCTGATAAAAGAAAAATGCATCTCGCATCAAGCAGCTGGCCAACATATGTAAAACATGGAACCATTTTTCCTTTTGTTGCAGATCAGTTTGTTTCAACTTGCACAGGAAATGAGCGGATGGCGTTGTGGTGTCTCTGTCAAACTTCACTCAAATGCACACAGATGTACACAGATAACTTCCTCTTTGAGAGATTGGATTGCTTTTTTCTTTTTTTTTCGTAACCAAGCATATGCCATAATATTTAACTGTAGGCTTACTTCTTCCTGTAAAGCTTTAAGCGACTGGTAGTTGTGAGTGTGGTGGTACTTGCATGCCAAGTGCAAGTGTTCGACACTGCTAAAAGGTCCCTAATTTTTAGCCTGTGCTTCTTGAACCTTGGGTGACTTTCTAACACTGCTTATCCATACAGGTAACTGTGTGGCGGTGGTGAAGTAAACTGTGGCTTCATGCCTAGAATCTGATGCTTTTTACCAACACAGGACACCTGAATATAGATAAATGAAGCAATGCATGTAGCAACTAATTAAGTCACCTATAGTATTGCTTAAATTAATGTGGGTTATGGGTTTGTGGCGGGGCGTGGTCTGCGGTGCCGTGCGGTGGAGATGGCTTCACCTGCGCGGCATCTGCAATCACGCCTCGCCGGCATAAAAAGGGTCCTGACGGTCATCATGTTGGTGATGTGTGCGGCTGGCAGCGGGAGAGCTGCAGCCGTTGAGTTTGTAACAGCAACCGTGTTTATTCTGTAAGAATGAAGATTATGTGGAACAGCATGAATGTGTCGTGGGGTCTGCCATGGTCATGTTACAGGGTTAAACAGAATTTGTATCATGGATTCATTTAAAAGTGCTGCAGGAATTAAATCAATACAAAGGTTTCCCAAAAGCACATTTGCGTGGCATATTTGGGAATATTTAAAGGTTTTATATTGATGGAGAGTAGGAAAAAGAAGAGTGTGGTTGCGGACCTTAAGCTCAGCCCGGCACACTGTTCAGCTCACCCACCCATAATTAGACAGTGTCATTAATGTGCAATTACATGAGTCATGTGTGGTCTACGTTGGAGCTCTCTGTTGTGCTGGAGCCCACTGTATGCCACCTTCTTTTCTGGTTCCATCTGCGATTGCCATCTTGCCCATCTTTGTTGAGAGATGTCCTGCCAAGAAAACACTCTTCAGATGTCTTCTTCTGTTGACCTACTTTCAGGATGTCTTTTAATGAAGGCTTGGCTATTATATCCCCGCAACTCTTGACTTCAAAACTCTTATCAGAGCTTACGTTTCTTCAAACTGACATGGCTTAGAATCCCTTCCACTACATTAATTGAAGGCTGTCTTTTTTTTTTTTTCATTCATCAAGTGAATTAAAGGGAACCATTTTGTTGCCATTATTTATAATTTATTCTAGCCCATGCCAACATATAACAGCCCAACTTGCATTTAGTGTCACCGTATCACTCCTGTAAAGAGGAAGGGAAAAAAAAAAAGCTCAACACCTCTTTGACAAAGAAAACGAACTGTAAAAATGAAGAAATGAATTCAAGAATTCAGTATTCATTTGCTGAGTCACACTTTTCTTTTATCCAGAATATAAGAGGAGGATTTCTGTTTCTGAACATACAATTTCCCAAAGCTTGCATTAACCTGCTTGAGTACATCTGCATCACTCATCATATGACCTGGTGACCCAGACTTGATTAGGGCCAAAAGATAAAAACCCTGTTGGGGGTTATGTGTGTGTTTGCTTATGTGGGTCACACTTTGTGTAACAGCAAAAGTAACAGTTATTCATTGATACTAAATCAGACAGTTTAAATCGTGAAAACATAAAATGCAATTTAATCAATGATGACGCATGTCCGGACAAACTGGCCGAATGACTGCACTGTAGGTGATGGCACTTTGAACTCTGAGACATGAGAGCTGCCCGGTTGCATGCACCGAGCATCAGTCATCACGCCGTACCTGCTGTTTCTCAAGCTCTGAAAAGTTTACACCTGAGTTTTATTATTTTTGCAGAAGCTGGCAGAGATCTGACAGGTAGCGAGCTGTCAGATGTTTGTTGCTTTTTCAGTGAGGGCAAGATGGAGAGCAGGCAGACACGAGAGAAAATGAAGTAGGAAGCGACAGAGAAATGTCTTGTTAAAACTTCATAAAAGTGATTCTGTGCAACATCAAGCACCATACTTCAGTCAAGATTCACCATAATAATGGAACAAAATAGCTTATTTCTCATGAAATGCATAGCTTTAGTAAAGATTTAAAGTTTTAAGTGCAAGTTTACCACAAGGTAAGATTTAATTATATACAATTTATTTTTCACACCTGTAATAACATTTTCTTAATTAACCTTTCCACTATCGTTGAGGTGAAATTTTCACATATTTCACTCCATGTTTTTCTTCATACCCGTCTACAACTTGACTGACGGACTCAATACTTCTGTTCCTGCATACCAACAGCAACAACGTGCGCACACACCATTACACATCCAAACACACTTGCTGCTGCTCAGGATTAGCCCTGTATAATGGGATCAGAGATCACCACCTGCCACTCCTCTCCCATCATTTCATCGTGCCTCTGCTCATCCACTCCTTCTGTTTATCCATCACTTTAATTGTTACTGCCCCTTTCCTCTTTCACATTTGCTTTCTGATGGTTTTAATGTGGTGACATCTTTCATTAACCTTCCTAACCATCTGTGCTTCCTACCAGTCTTTAAATAGCTGCCACATTATTCCTGCTAGAAGTGATGGTGAGAAGGATTGATCATTAACAATTCTTATTTACCTCTCTGCAATTTTCCAATCTGTTCTCCTCGCTTCCTGCACCCATGCCTCTCTTCTATCACTCCAATCATTTGATCAGGGGTTTCCTCCCCCTTGCCCTGTAGTCCTGTGGCTTGCTGATTCCCTTGTGTCCAAATCCTCTTAAGTAAAAGGCTTGGATGGGAATTCAATTGCTGCACCACAAGGATTGAACCAGATCAGCCAACAAAGCGACAAAATCGTTCTCCTTTCTCTTCCCCTTCCTTGCATGCCTCTGCCCCATCTCTCACTCAATCTGTTTTTTTTTTTTCTTCTTCTGGCTATAATCTTAGGTGATAAAGGCCTATTTGTCAGCGCTGATAGCAGTTACGGGATTGTCTTTCTTGCAGAAGGAATGTGGAGGCTCATTTTTTCCGCTGCCTGCCAATAAGTGCAAAAATAGCCATACATTTAAAAGGAATGAAAAATATGTTATTTTATTCTAAACTTTGGTTATCTGAACTGTCAGTCTGCAGAAAGAAATGGGTCAAACTTTGACCCTTGTAGTTCTTGAGAGAGTTTTCACATTGTGGTGTTAATGATCTGGCAGTGAAGAGTTCAGGATTCAAACTGGTTTTGTTGCCCCAAAGACACGACTTAAAAAAACAAAAAAAACTAACTGAAATAGTAATGAACATATGCATTTACATGGCACGGTTTCTTTTGCGTGTACACGTATGTTAGAACAGAAGGCACACATCGGTGGGGGCTAAATATACAACACCACCAAGACACACCAGCCTTTAAAGGGGTGTGTTAATGGAAACCATGGCGTTCTGTTGAAAAAGTGACAGAAAAAAGCAGACCGTGTGAGGTGTGACAGATGTGTTCACTGACATGAAGCCCTATAGGACTGTGTTGAAGGCTTTGACCGCTAACAGCAGAAGCCTCTCACAATCGATCTATTCCAAAAACAAAAGGAAAAACTTTTTTTTCCCAGCAGGTTTTGAACTGGAATTTTAAATTAAAAAAAAAAAAATATTTAGTTTCCTAAAAATGACTGATTAAATAGCCTTTCTTGCAAGGAAAAAACTGCTTGAATGTACAATGCCATTACTGAGCTGAAAGTGAATCGCTTCTGCAGCTTGATTGCGGTAAGACAAGTTGATTAGCTTAGCTGCAAGTCTGCAGCACATGGTCAGTGATTAATTACATTCACCCCCTCTCAAGCCTGGAACCATGTACATGCCATTGTTTTAAAGATTAAGGGCAGAGTTTAAAACCCTTAGCAGTCCGCCTTTATGTTAGACATAATGTGCATGCCAGAGGTATAACAGCTAATAGGAGAATGAAGATAAGACATTAAAGTGCAGAAAATATATATATATATATATATTTTTCCCATCAGATTGAGCTCTTTTCAGGATGTAATTCACACAACAAGCATTCGGTAATACTTGAACAACTGCCCAGCTCAAGAACAAAGAGTCCATGTACAAAGAATGCTAAAGCATCATGGAACAAGTGCACACACATACACAAAGCCTAATTATAGTGATAGGGTTCAAACAAAACACATTCCAGTAGTCTGTGAGCTTTGCTGGCAAAAGTGGAGTCAGTGGTGCAGAACACAGAGCTCTGACTGCCCCAGTGTGCCTCTCAGGTGATTATGATTCTTGTTGTGTATGTATTCTGTTTAGAGAGTACCACACACACGGCTACTATTTGACTCATCCAGCAGAAGCAGCATCTGTGTTAGTGCTGGAATGGCTGATATTGCAGGCTTGCTCCAGCTTGAAAGACCGCATTCATCCCTTTCCAGCGAGCTGACTGACAGACCGACAACCTACTGGAAGAAATGTGTGTATGTACAGTACACGCATTGGTTGGAAGAAAGATTGAAGGCCATGCATGTGCACACTGCATGAAGAGGTCGTTGAAGGGGTCAAAGCAACACTGATTATGGCATGGACTTTGAATGCGCTGACTCCAAATATGACAAAATGAAATAGCTGCTTGGCTGAGTTTCAACATTTATTTTCTTTTGACATTTTACACCTATGTAGAATGTTTGGATAGTTGTATTTTAGTCATGTAAACGTATGTTTTCTCATCTGTATATGGTCATTTGATTTGATAATACTTCCTTTCTTTATTATATAACAAAATCAAAAAAGAGAAGAGGTTTTGTTCAGAGAAGAATTGGTATGAAAGTGTAGCAGGGTTTTTCCACCTCAATGCACTTAGCTGTACTGAATTTGTTTAGATACCACGCTGCCAGGTCAAGATGTTGTGTCTAGGTGGCTAAGTTGGTTTCATCTCGTCTGTCTGTGGATGTCTGCACAACCAAAAGTATTTAGTTATTTAACAGTGCAATGTTCCTAAAGAAGAGACCCAAGGGTTAAATGCATTGCAGTCGGACACAATGAAAGAAAAGAAATAAGCGATTACTTGCAGGATATATTAATATCCTTAAAAAGAAATCTAACTTAGCTTCCAAGGCTAGAGAATATTATATATTTTAATTGGACAGTTGCATTTCACATTCAGCACAGCTGCAGCTCATACAGGCAATTCATTTTCATTGAAACTGGATGAATAGTTTAGTGGCCATCTGAAAATTACTCGCCTACCCCAATTTGAGCAACTTTTGCTAAAATGGTAATTATGTATTTTTGGTCTCAGTTAAGAACTTTTATGAAAACTAGACTCAACCAGCAATTGTAAGCATTGTTTGAGTTTTCAGTGTACAGTGTTCATCCAAAATTAAAAAAAATTTATGTATTTTGGCTGTAGACCAGCTTTTGTAACAGTGCATGTGCGACACTTCAAAAGTACTTATATGCCTGTTTGTTCTTGTGTATATCAAAGGCATTGTACTGACCGTGTGTTTTTTCCTGTGACACAGGTGTGTGTGTGTGTGTGTGTGTGTGTGTGTGTGTGTGCGCACAGCTGAGATTTAGAGCAAACAGCCTGATATATCTCAGCTGGGAGCCTTGAGAAGCTTTTGAAGTCCTTTTTGTTGTTGACAAATGCAACTACATTTACTTCGGACTATAAGTAAAATATAATTTGATTCATCTGTCACTTTGTGTGATATTCTGAATTATAAAAGCATCCTTGTGCTCACTTTAAATGTTGTGGTAGATAGCCCACTTTCAGAATTAACTTTAACTGTTTAATGAAAAGTTCATCCTGTCATTTTGTTGTTTGTGGAGCTTGAGATCAGTGTCTCCGGTTTAGCCAGCAAGTCGTAAATTTGGTGAGATCATAAAAGGATTGTTCTGGCAGCATGTTACACCAACAATAATTAATTCTTCTTGCGTAGACTGCTGACCATTTGTGGGAGTGGAGATGGAGTGGCAAGATATCAAAGGGAAACACCAGAAGTGCAAAATTGTGCATCAGTGAAATATTGTTGATCCCAAAGGGGGGGGGGTCTAAATATTTGGAATCTAAAGTTGGAGACTTCAGCACCAAACCAATGAATTACATTAACTTAGATACTTATCAGTGTCATTGAACATTTATGAAAACCCAAATCACAGCTTTAGGCAGGATATTTGTTTTGAAGAATGCTTTCAAAATGTTTCTACCAAATGTTCTTCATAGCTATACACGTACACTTTTATTTATCCACCCTATCATTTAGTACAGGGCGATAACAAAATCGGCAATGATGCTTAAAAAAACATCTTAGGGTGTACTCACACTAGGCACGGTTGCCGTGAACCGGGCCCGAGTACGATTGTCCCCACTCACACTAGGGTTTCAGCAGTCGTGCCGGAGCACGCTTACGTCATTGTGGTGCGACGGTTTCAGGATAAACGGGAAGAGTGGTGCTCTTGCTGAACGCAATGGAGTCCATCGCTCTGGTTACTTTGTGGATAATAATTTTGAGTCGTTTGGTCCGCGGTGTTCCGCAGCCTGTTGCTAAACAGGTCTATTGCTTTTGTGCCACGAATATTTTCACGCAATCGTGCTGCTCGTATGAGGAGGTTGGTTTTGGAGCGTCGCAAAAACGTGACGTCATGCGTCCTGTTCCGTGCTCCAGCACGGTTAGCGCTCACACTACATGCGAACCGTGCCCGAGTCCAAGTGAACCGTTCCCTGGCACACCTCATCCAAGCGGGCCAGGGCCGGCTAAACGTACCGCGCCCGTTCACGGTTAGGAGCACTCACACTAGTCAAACGAACCGCACTTTGATGGTCAAACACACTCGGGCATGGTTCAAACTGCCTAGTGTGAGTACACCCTTAGTCTCGAATACTACCCTCGATATGAAAAGGGATGCTGCAATCAGCTACTCTTAGTATTGATTTAAATGTCTGTTATCTTTTTTTGGCTAATTGTGTAGTCAGTGAATATCACACTGGGCTTAAATTTCAGCGGAAGATTGCAGTTATTGTGTATAATTTAAGCGACTTCTGTAAATCTAGTTCTCATAATGCACACTTGAAGGCATGCAAACATGGCCCTCTATCACCATCTCAGAAGTGATATGTTAACAGTGTTTTAACATCACCTTCTGTATATATTTCTGTTATCAGGATCATAAAACATCACTAAGATGAAGCGCCCATTTGAAGAAGCAGAACAGTGTGTTAAAGTGCTGAGAGACATTTACTCATGCTTACCCTGCATGGGGGGAATCTTTTAATCTGTTGTAATTTGTGTAGATGAGGAAGTCTGTTGGCCATCTTGTTTTTTATTCTCCACCATAAAGTCAAAATTTCCTCTCAGTAATAGATCATCACTGAGGTGTCTTACCACATTCTGTTTAGAAAAAAACAAAAACAAACCATTGGGCTGGAGGGGCCTGACTAATTCAGTTATGTGTGTGTGATGTTTTGTACTTTTACAGCAGGACTCCATTGAATGAGAAAACTAACTTTAAAAAAAACTTTCTTTTTTTTCCCTCTGGATAGATGCTTTTATTTAAATATGATCTAGAAGGTGAGGCATTTATAGATTTAGTGGACATTAATATTTAACTGTTGATTTTTATTCCCTCTTGCTTTTACAACTGTAAGGGACATTGATTGATAGCAGTGTTAAGTATTTTGACATACACAGCGAGGACCTGCCTCTGTGTGTAAGTGCTTTATGTATTTATCTATTAACTAGGTAGGCCCGAATTGCCCACCGATTATTTCTAGCTACCCACCGTGACATAGCAGGCTAGGACCGGTCTTGACCCGACCGCTCTGAGGCGTATAAATCCCTGCTCTGGGAAGCGTTCAAAAGGGGAATTCCCCACCAATTTCAAAATATTAATTTCAGGCCATGTTCATAGAAATTGTTGCTTACAACAGTGCAGTGAGATGTCTTTAATTGTCATGTTTTCCTAATCAAAATTCCAGTCTCATATTTAACATATTTAATTTAGAGTGAAAGAAACCAGACAGTAAGCAGCAAGTTCTCACATTTGAAAAAGTGGATACAGCTTTTTTCTATCTCCTGAAATGATTAGTCAGTTGATGAAACATTTCATGTCAAGCAGCTAATCAAGTAATGAACTGCTTGTTCCTGCACTAATAAGAATTTGGTGTATTCTCGCTGATGAAGAAAAGCTAATACAATGAATTATTCTGACAGTATATGCAGCACATCACATGAAGCACATGAAGTTCCAAGAATAATTGTGAAAATATTTTCCATCCATCCAGCCTGTCCTCTCAACAAGCTAATCCAAAGACATGTGATAAAGAGAGACCTGTTTTCAGTCTTGCTTTCCTTTACAGATGGTCTTGGCACAGTCTGCAAGTATTCCTCTTTCCCAGCTTTCCCACCGTGTTGTCTGTCTGTTGGCTGCTGACAGCATCTGAACACAGAACGGCTTCAGTTTAGGACTGCATGCTACTCAACCATAGCACGTATGTCTGCATCAAGAGAGCAGGAAATCTTTTGGCATAGAGAGGTAGTTAAAAATTGCGTGTGCTTAAATAGGGGCGAATGTACGCACATGTTCCTGCCCACTGAGGTGAGCGTTACGTACCACAGCTGAAAGATGGGAGCTCTTACAGGAAATGAGGAGGGGGGGGGGGGGGTTCTGTTTGTTTTGT
>VVHJ01005997.1:22839-58722 GCA_015107715.1 Tylochromis polylepis
CTAAAACCTGTTTGTTTTTTTTTTTTTTTTTTTACAACTAATAATGTTTAATGGAATGTTGAACTATGTGACAACATCTTCATTGTAATCCAACCATCCGGCTTACCCAGCTCTTAAGATTTTCTTCCTTTGTTATTCTTTTGTGCTGGAAATGAAAACAAAGTTCCACTAGCCTAGAAAAATGTAACATCACTAAAGGAATATTTCACATGGGTAAGTAAAAAATAAAAATTTTAATGTTTTTGTTAATTACAAGAAATTTTGTTTTTCGTTTTATGTAACTGTATTTTAATATAACTTGATAAATGTTGGGGAATGCTGTAAGTTACAAGACAACTATGTTACAACTGAGGATTTGTGTAAGCTTACAAAAAAAAAGGTATAGACAGGATTTACAGAAATGATATCACATGAAGGTTTTCTGCTAGTAGGCATCCTGCCGGTCAAAAAACAACAGAACAGAACAGCCTCACTGTTTTTTGAAACGGTGTTCCTATTGTGTTGTAAAGTTCTGTTTTAGTGAACTAAAATGGAAAAAAAAAACCACATTAATTAACATGTTTGCTTTTTGTATACTTCAATGATTGGTGTATTGTGACACTTGAGCTGTCAGTGAGACAGGATCATTGCTTTCAATCCTAGTCGGCACTTTATTGTACTGTAGAGTCATCACACTGTTAGCCCTTTACAAAATAACACTTTTTAAAAAGGGAAAAAAAAAGTTATTTTAAGTTATTTTCCCTGTAAATTTAATTCAGAACTCTATTAAAGTCATTTCAAATGACCAGTGATGGTTTATTCTTTAATCTGACTAAAATTTAGTCTATTGCTCTGACTCTCACTCGCATTCAGCTTCTTCTCTCATCATGAAGCGAGGTAGCTGTAGCGTGCTTTTGAAAAATACAAAGGTCTATATGGGATCAGGCAAAGGTTGGCCTGCTTACATGTCACACACACACAAGCAGGTTAGGTGCCTTCTTCTAGGGCTGTTGTATTAAAATTGAATTATTATTAAAATTGCACTGACTGAACTACCCCCTGTATGAAGATGTTTGATTTCTTAGAAAGAAATGTGTATAAAAGTCTGAATTGATTATTAAAGTCACTGCCTTATCCCCTCTAGCTTGTAAAGCCAGGCTTTTGTTGATATGCCAAAATTGAAAGTTTGGGGGTTTTTTTCCATTTGTTTTTTTTTTTCCTGTATAACATCTGTAGTGTAACCATGCGGTGGCTAAATGTTTGTCTCTTTAATGTTGAAGACTTTGAAGATTGTATAGTATGTTCAGTTGTTGTATAGGCTGAATAAAAATGCTATGAAATTCAGTTTGCATACAACCTTCTTATCATATACAGTGCTGTGACAAAGCATTGTCCCGCTTCCTGATTTTTCCTTTTTTTTTCTTCATATTTATCACACGTGTTAGATCATCAAACTAATTCTAACATTAGACGAAGATAACCTGAGTAAATGCAAAATTGTTTTTTGTTTGTTAAATCATAAATTAACTGTGATTAACCACATTTTTTGGAAAGCTGAGTTCAATTTCATTATCCACACTCAGGCCTGATTACCCCAAGACCTGTTGAATCAAGAAATTACTAACATAGAAGCTGTGTGACAAAGCTAACCAGGCTAAAAGATCTCAAAAAGCAACATGCCATGAGCAGCTGAGAAGCAAAGTCACTGACACCTATCAGTGTGGGAAGGGTTACACAGCCATTACTTAGGCTTTGGGACTCCAGTGAACCACGATGAGAGCCATTACCCACAAACGGAGAAACCTCCCTAAATGTGGCCAGCCTACCAAAGTAACTCCCAAGAGCCCATCAACAACTCATCCAGGAGGTCATAGAAGAACCCAGAAAAAGATAAAAAAAACTGCAGGCCTCACTTGCCTCAGTTAAGGTCAAAGTTCATGATTCAACAATAATAAAGAGACTGGACAAAAATGACATTCATGTGGGAGTTTGAAGACAAAAAGAACACAAGAAACCAAATTATTCTGTGGACTGAGAGACAATTTTTGGAAGGTTAATCTGGCATAAAACTAACAGCATTTCATAAAAAGAACCAGCAGTCAAATGTGGTGGTCTTGGGCTCATTTCCTGCTTCGGGACCTGGACGACTTACCATAACTGATGGAACCATAAATCCTGCTTTTTACCAGAAAATCCTGAAGGAGAATGTCCGGCCATCGGCTTGTCCCTACACTTGGGTTACGCAGCAGTACAATTATCTGAAACACACCAGCCTGAAACAGGTCGTTCATGTGCCAACCCCTCAGTGTGGCTGAAATAAAACAATTCTGCAAAGAGGAGTGAGTTGAAATTCCTCCACAGCAATGAGTAAAAATCTTTTTGCAGCTCTTGCTGCCAAGGGTGGCAAACCAGTTCCTAGGTTTATGGGGCCAATCACTTTTTCACCCAGGGCTAGCTAGGTTTGGGTCACCTTTTTTTCCTTATTAAATGAAATCTTCATTTAAAAACTGCATTTTATATTTACTCTGGTTATCTTTGTGGAATTTTTTAATTCAAAATCAGAAATCAGGAAGGGGGGCAAAAACCTTTTCACAGCACTCTACAACCCCAAACTAAAAAATGTGAAACTGAAGACTAAAGAAAAAGGAGACAATTGCAACATTACATGGATTTATTCCAGTCAGCAAAACATATTTTGAACAGTAAGTAGAACTAATTGTCCACTATTTGATCACTGTTCAGAGTGGAAGCTGTTTCTTCTTAAAGCTTGAGCTCTTTGATCATTGGCTGCCCTCGCAGGCCCATGAGGAGGTTGCTTGCCGCCAGGGAAGACATGGCGTCACGGGTAGTATAGGAGGCACTCGCAATATGGGGTAGAATCACTGCAGGAAGAGACAATATTAAAAACAAATATAGGCAGAGAGGACCAAGTGTGGTTTAAAAACCAGTTCAAAGTAACAGAATGCTCACCACAGTTTTTGAGCGTAAACAGTGGGTGGTTGGTTGGCAGCGGCTCGGGGACAGTGACATCTAATCCAGCTCCTGCAATCTGCCCTGTGGACAGAGCTTCATACAGGTCTTCCTGGTTCACCACCCCACCTCTGCACAACAGCAAAATCACAATTATAGACACAATGGGCAGAATCCTCGTTGCTGATTGCCTACTGTATATATCCATTTCTCCAGGTGCAAGTCCCTGAGAAGTTAAATGATTAGTCATTCTAATTTTCTATTAGTCAACTAATCAACTGTGGAGGTCATTTTGTGAAACTGCAAGCAATTCTAATATCTCAAATACGAATATTTGGATTTGAGGAAACACAATGTTCATTTCTTAAAACCATTATCTTGCATTTTGTTTATTAAATGGTGATCAGTAAAGGAAAATAACCTGTTAAACTGCAGGTTAATCAGTAATTAATGAGCACAACACTCACAGACCACTCTTGGGGTCTTGGGTCATGCATGTCTCAGGTAGGGGTACCTGCTCGTGTTGATAAAGATGGAAGTCTTTTTCATCTTGGAGAAGAGGTTCTTATTGCAGATCTCCTTTGTCTCTGGTGTTAGAGCACAGCACACGGCCAGGAAATCTGACTGCTTTGCCAGCTCATCAAAAGAGACTAGAACAAGATACAGTGCAAGGTTATTAAAAATAAACTGAAAACTAAAACAAGGTCTCATAAACCTTTTTTAGCTTGTAGGAATCAGATGAAAACTAAACTAGATGCACTAGTATCACTTTTAATATCACATTAATTGTGTGGGTGGTTCTTAGATTTCAAGAAAGACTTATGAAAAGTCAAAAGGTTTTAAATATGCTTATCTTTTGACTAGCCCTTTAAACCTGCCCCTCATCTGCCCTGTTGACAGGGGATCTTTTGTGCACATATCATAGAGTAACATCCTTGCTGGGTCTTCTTTACCATATTCTGCATTGATGGCGCTCGCCAACTCAGGCCTGGGGGCCACATCTGTGTAGATAAACTTCTTTACTTTGAAAGGTGCCAGACGCTCAGCAATGGCCACACCTTGGAGTACAAGCACACGCTGTAAAAAGCACAAAACTGACAGAAATGGCAGTTCGACGATACGCTGATGTAAAGGTTGTGTTAGTGACGTGCTGCTTACCGATCCTGCCTAGTCCAAGAATACCCACAGTGCTGTTGGCCAGCTCATAACCACACAGCCACAGCGTTCTCCACGTGCCCCAGCCGCCACTGGCATCAGTGAGAGAAAGAGAGAGAAGAATTTATTTTGCACAATTTGCATTTGTGCGTGTATGTTTTAGTAAATTTTCCATGTATGCGTGATCATATTTTGTATATGACAGTACGTCTTGGCTTCATGTGTGGCCTCTATGAGCCTCCTGGAGGTCGCAAGCAGTAGAGCTACTGTCAGCTCAGCAACAGCATCTGTCAGGACTTCAGGTGTATAACCTATACGGATTCCTCTGTAGGGAAACATAAACATTGCATACAATGTTTATATGAATATGTCTGCCTGTTTGCATGTTAAGAACCTTTTCCCAGGGAAAATCACTCTCAGTAAAGCCATGAAAGGCATTCACATGTGTTACAATGAAAACAGAAAGAGGGAACTCACCGTTTCTTCAGCTCATCCAAAGACAAATGATCGAAGCCCACTGACATCGTACTGAGGACCTTCAGGTTTGGACCTGCGGGAATATGTCACTCATATAAAACATGCAAGGCTGTTTGTTGCATTTAGTTTATTGTCAAAGGCAATAAGCAGACCTGCAGCGTCCAGCAGTTCCACATCAATTTTTTCTGTCAGTGTGCAAAGCAGACCATCTACACCTTTGACCTTCTGAAGGAGCTCCTTCCTGGGCACTGGTATGTCATCTGAGTCCCACAGCTCAAACTGCACCCTAGGGAAACAGAAATCACATGACTGAAGATTTAAATCAAATCCAGTTTTCTTCTATCACCACCTGAAGGAAATTTACTGGTCAAAGGGGAAAAAAAACACTCACACACGTGAGCACAGGCTTCACATTTTTATACAGATAATGGTTCTTAGAGATACATAATCTCAAACTACAGCACAGTGCTCTTTATAGAAATCCTGGGATTTTAAGGTGCAGTGAAACATTTGTGCCGCTCTCTTTCTCGGGGGATATGTATTTAGACTATGTGCTTTGTTTGACGAGACCTTAAGGCAAACATTAGCAGTCTTGTTTGCTCAAAGTAAATGATGAACCTCTCAGACCAGATATTCAGACTGCTCAAAGTGATCACCGTCAAATCAGCTGCGGCACACATCACGTAGTTACATTAAAACACTAAAATTGGTTATTTTAAGTGACATAACAGAATACTAAAAAAAACAAAAAAACAACTCACTGTCCAGATTCCCGGAGGATCTTCAGGCCCTCAGGTGGGATTTGTCGTGTGACGTAGACACGTGGCAGGGTTGACATCTCCCTCTGGATGTTGCTTGTTAGACACCCGGTGATGTTCAAAGGAGTAACGGCGATCTTCTGGAGCCGACGGAGTGCCATACGACTGCACCACATTGCAGCATAAGTGCGTGGGCAGAGTGTCCACACTTAGGATGAGTAAACTCTGGAGACTGTTGTGGGATTTGTGTGTGATTCTGGATGCAGTTCAAAGGGGAGGCTCCTTTGTGAACTAACCAATATGAAAAAAGGGTGGGAGTCTGAAGGTTTAAAAGGTGAAAAGTCTGAAGGTTAGAGATACTTATCCATAGTTTTCCCCCCTAGAGAAGCAAAAATCAGTCCAATTTTGTCTCTGATTGTGGAACTAGAGGCTCTTTATATTCAGAAAACAAAGAGACACAAGCCTAACTAACCCCTGTGACAAAGACAGCGCCAGACTTGTGTTTTCCATCCAGAACTGGAGCGAGTTGTGGAGTAAATGTTTCACTTAGCTGGTGAACTTTGTTTCTTTAAATGGTGGGGGACCTGAACATTGTTTTTTATCTTCTGTTTTCACTGGCTGCAACCAGTTTTGACATCTCTCTTTTTCCAACCCGAGCCTGTCTGTGTTGTCATGAAAATAGAAGAGTTGTTGCTTGGCTGATTGCTTATTTTTTCTCAAACTGAATAATAAAATACCCCTTACCCGTAAAATGGCAGGAGGAAGTATTGTCACACCTCAAATCCAAAGCGATAAAGCACACTATATGATAAAGCACACTCATCATCGACAAGGTTGATTTAAGATAAGGCAATCTTTTCTGGCATGTTTCTGTCCTGCTTTCAGTTAGATGGACCTTAAAATCATTATTGTGTTACAGGTATTACTTTCTTTTCTTCTATGAATAGAATGCATTGTTGTCACCAGATATAATATATAATATACATCTGTATGGTGCAAAAGTCTTTATCTTGGTCTTTAAGTCTAGCCTTTATCGCTTTATATTTTTGTAGGAAAATGGGAAATAGACTCAGCAGCTTATTGAAACGTGCAAACACACATAGAAATACAGTATATAAGGAAAGAAAATAGAGTTTGTACAATTCTAATGAGCTCGGAAGTCAGTATTTAGTATTATTGATAGAACAGTGTGTTATTTATTCTTCAACGCAGCCTGGACACTCTTAAGCTTTCTTTCTCTAATTAAGTAGTCTTCAGGAATTGTTTTCCAGGGTTCTTGTAGGACATTTAAAGCTCTTCTTTAAATGTTGACTTCCTTTTTTTCCATTCTCTGCCAAGATGATCCCACACTGCTTCAGTAAGCTCCGGACTCTGAGGAGGCCAATCCATGTCTGATAGTGCTCCGTGTGTGTTTTTCTAGCCAGGTATGCTTTTACTGCATTAGCCATTGCCAATCACAAGCTTTTCTGATGGTAGTTGTTCAAAATCTGTGTTCATAATTCCATTTGTTTTGACAAAATCCCCAACACCACTGGCTGAAATGCAGATCCAAACCATGACAGAGCCTCCACTGTGTTTTACAGATGAGTGTAAACACTCACTTAGACACTCACTGTTGTACCTCTTTCCTGACTTCCTCTGCACATACTGATGAGCTTTTCTCCCTGCTTCCCTTCCTTAAGACTGGCTTCTTAACAACTACCCTTCCACTGAAACAGTGAACAGTAGATGGATTAACTCAATAGTCAAAAGCATCTCTCAGGTCCTGTGTCAGATATTTGTTGGATGCTTTACCTGTTTTAATTTTAATTTTTTTGTTAATTTAATTTAATTTACTTATTTTGGTTTTTGAAGCATGTGGCTTGTTTTTGCCCACTTCTCCAGTTTCTTCAAAATCATTAAAGACACACTGCACAACATGTTGAGATATGCCAAGTGTTCAGCAAATAGCTCCTTTACAATCACCTTATTGGTGTGAATACTGTTTTATACCTGTCAAAGTGTATTATATTATATTATATTATATTATATTATATTATATTATATTATATTATATTATATTATATTATATTATATTATATTATATTCAACTAAAGATTATGTGTTTTTGTGGGGGAGAAGGGGGAGTTCTGCTTGTAACAAAGTGTCTAAAGATTCCATTTAAAACTGATATTTTTCTAAGTTGTCTGTTCCGTTTAGATCCTTCCTTGAGCTGGGTGCCGTTTTTAACGATTGAATGAGTCATAGATTAGTGTTAGGTTTTTTAAAAGCAAGCAAAAAGAAGCCTATAGGGGAAATTATTATTAAAATGACCTATAGGCTTCTTTTATATATTAGTCGATACCGCTTTAAAATACAAGAAAGTTTGGTTCCTTGAGGCGAAATATAAAGAAATGGGCGGTGACTCAAGATTTTTGCACAGTCCTGTACTTGGTAAAATTACAACTTTGAAAACAAAATGGTGAAATTATTCTTTAGAAAAATGTCACCAGAAATCTAGTAAATCATCATAAATGTGTGTTATTTTATCAACAATACAAAATAAGTCACATTTATTCACAAATATAGTCCTGGAAGTTACTGTGAAATGATTGGTTGACGTTGGGCACGTGAGTGCGTTAACCCGGAAACACTCCAAGTTTTTTAACCAGTCACAGCCATTCATTCGCTGCAGCTCGCTGGGCTTGCTGACAGGTACCTGCGTGTGATATTCTGTCTAATTTTAACCATATTCACAGCAGTGTTTGCATATTGCTTGATATAAGCAATTATTCCTAAAACATTTGTCTACTCTCTGGAGTTATTTGTAGCCTCGTGTTTGTGTCACCACTTTTAATGAGTTTATGAGAAGTGTCTCCGCAACCGGCACCGGGCAGCGGCAGTAGCTAGCAGTAGCCGCTAGCGTTGAGCTTCAGCAACTTCATAAGTCATCTAGCTTTACTAAGGCACATGTATTAACCCCTTTAATGTCGGACTTTTTTGAAGCCGCTTGGTTAATTCAGTTTAGGTCAGGTCAGCTCGGTGGGGTCAACCACGTTGCTGACAGCTAACTGGCATCAACAGTTAGTTAGCTGTGCGGCTCATTAACAGCAGGGCGTTGGTTTTAAATCTATATCGTTCAATCAGACAAGGTTAAAAACTCTATTTTTTATATTTTTAACAGGAACCATCTCTATCTGTGAGACACTTGCTCTCCCCCCCTTCCCCTCCCATCATGGCTACAGACTTGATGGAGATTGACGACTCTCTTTACAGGCAAGCCTCACCATTACTTATAATTTGCCTTTTTAATGGTTTACATTACGGCCAGCGCAGTTATTGTACGTGGTGTTTCCATCCATCCATCCTTCTAGCACATTCCTTCACAGTGACTCTTCATCTCTCTCTCTCTTTAGCCGCCAGCGATATGTGCTTGGAGACAGTGCCATGCACCAGATGGCTCAGTCCTCAGTCTTTCTCAGTGGAATGGGAGGACTGGGAGTAGAGATAGGTAGGCAATATTTAATGGCTTGGTGTTTGTATGAGCCACTCAAGCAACTCTAACATGAATCTAAACCTTTTGGTTCTTGGTTTCGCAGCAAAAAATATTGTCCTGGCTGGTGTAAAGGTAGGCGCACGCTCTTAATATTGCAGCAATGTGTCATTCCCATCTGCAAGTCCAAAGGTCTTGTAGTCATAATTGTTCGAACCTATACAGTATGTTTGTCCTCTGTGTGCACAGGCAGTCACTCTTCATGACACAAAACAGTGTGAGACCTGGGATCTTGGCTCCAACTTCTTTATCCGCAAAGAGGATGTTTTGAGCCAGAGGAGGAGGTAATGAACCCCACAGGGCGGGACGCTACTTACGCTCTTAAATAGGCATGCACCAGTGTAGCTTATTCAGTCCTCATGAAGATACCTTAAAGGAGCAGGGTGATAATAATGCTAAATAAATACATTGCAAACCATTCTCTTTTTATGTGAAACAGTTATTATTAAAATGACAAAATAACAAGACCAAAACCTAATTAATTTGAACTTGTTTCATTTCATCTTGGTCTGCGATTAAATTAAATTGTTACAGTTAAGCTATTGCTGCTCCCCTTTGTTACTGTGTATGTCTGTTTAACTGTACCCTCCTCGCTTGCACAAGTAAATTGAGGACTGCACTGATCAAGTTGCTCGGTTACTGCAAGTGCAGTGTCAAAGTTTACACAACAATACAGAAATAGTGACACAGACAGGGACAGCACCATTGTCTGCTGTTGTCATCAGCTCAGCTGACCACTGTTTGGTTTCTGTTGAATCATAATTAAGTCACAAACTGCTGCAATAAACAGCTTGTTGACATAGCAACGGTGAAAAGCCACCAAAGTGATGATCCTTTCATATTTGCTTCATGTTGTGCTAATGTGCTAAATACAGACTAACACTTTAGTTCAGTTTAACTGAATATAACTGTGACTGACCAGTGCATACCTGATACAGCTCCGATTAGGTATCAGAGTGATATGTGGTTATAAACATTAAGACTGGTGCATCCTTACTCAGATACTCTCTTATGCTTACCCACTCCCTTGTGTTTCTCCCACAGGGTGGAGGCAGTGTGCCCTCGGGTTGCAGAGTTAAACCCTTATGTCCACGTTGACATGTCTTCCTCTGCTCTTGATGACAACACTGATCTCAGTTTTCTCAGAAGGTACCAGGTAAGTCATTACCTTTCAGACTCCGGGTTGTAAGCTAACCCATAGTTAATGGGACAGACATTTTTTTAATAGGTTGCTCCCACGCCCTCAGCAACCCCCAAGTGATTAAAAATATGAGGTGTAGGAACTTATGAAGACACCCGCCCCTTCCCTGAAGACCAATGTGGCTTAACAAGAGTTTCCAATAGAAAGATTTCATCATAAAGAAACATTTCTGAAGGTCAATAAAAACTCATGAAGCTACCCCAGCAGTGTGATTCACTTCACAGCTGCCTCTTACAGATGTTCTAGTTATGTTTCTCCCCTGGTCTGAAGGAATGTTGAACCTGAAGGTCAGCATTTCACAACTGCACAGCGAGTCGTGATGGGTTGATGAAATTTTTGTGGCGATCATGTACTTGGCCACCAACTGGCATTCAATTTAAAATAAAATGCTTGTATGTAACTGCTTTTCTTCTCTACTGCATAGTCTGCTATGGACTCCAGGTAATGTTTAGTGTCTGCTCTGCTTCCTCCTTTAGTGTGTGATTTTGACTGAGGCCAGATTGAGCCTACAGAAGAGAGTAAATGAGTTCTGCCACTCGCAACAGCCCCCCATCAGAGTAAGTCTGCTCTCCTTGTTGTGCTTATGCATTACAGTTGCACTGTGAGAGCTCACAGATGGGTAAATATTAACCAAACCTGTTGCGTGTGTATTGCTTCAGTTCATCAGCTGTGACGTGTACGGTATCTGTGCGCGAGTGTTTTGTGATTTTGGAGAAGAGTTCGAGGTGTCCGATCCCACAGGAGAGGAGCCCAAGGAGGTTTTCATTCAAAGTATCACTCAGGTATTCCCCCCAACCTACCACCACACCCCACAAAAAAATAAAAAATTACAAATAAATAAAATGTTCCAACTTTTCTTCAAAAAATTCCACACATACACTTTGCAGTATTGTTTGCCTGTTAATCTTCTGTCTGCTTAGTCAGTAAATGAGCGAACTTTGGGGTGAACTTTCCTGCAAATCGTTTCAGGATAATCCTGGGGTGGTAACCTGCATGGACAACCAACCCCACGGCCTACAGACAGGGCAGAGTGTTGTTTTCAGAGAGGTCGGCGGCATGGTGGAGCTCAACGGCAATTCTAGGCAGGTTTCAGGTACTGTGGTTACAAATTTATTACTGTAATGCATAACAGCAGTGTCTCCAAGATTGTTGTTATTATTTGTACAAACTCAAACTGATGTTTTTATTTATTTTGCTGGATGCAAATGCAAAAATGTATCTGGCAATGTCATACTTGGTGACTTGTTTTCTATATGTATGTTCATATAAATTAATATAATATGATCTAACGTAAGCTGTGTTTGTCATTTTTTCTGCATGTGTCTTTGTTTTTTATACGTGTGTGTGTGTGGTTTTAGTCCTTTCTTCTCACAGCTTTGCAATAGGAGACACATCTCAGCTACAACCATACACACATGGAGGTTTCTTTGTCATGGTGAAGACCCCCAAGACTTACAGATTTGTAAGTAGACTAGTTTTCATGTTTAACAGTGTCGTCTAAGTATGATTTTAAAACATGCAGATATGTTTAAATGACCATCACTTGTGTGTATGCTCACAATAACTCACAATATTTATTTCAGGAAACATTAGAGCGACAGCTGTGTGACCCTCGGGTCCTGACTCCAGACTTCAGTAAACCAGAGGTAAGAGAAAACTATGAAGCTCGTATCCTACAGAGAGGGGAATAGTGTGACATTTAAACATCGTTTTCATTGCAGCTTCATGACTCGCATGGCTGAGAACAGTGTGAGTTAGAAACTGATCAAAACTTTCCCATAGCTCTCTTGCTACACAGTTGGTTCTCCTGACAATATCCCACATGCTTAAACATACCGCCTTCACGTTTACGCAACAGAAACATGCACATGTACAGAGCAGAGATACCCTTTCTTTCTCGAGTTCACAACGATATTTGACTTAGTTTAACCTGTTTTGTAAACAAACGTAGACCCAGTGTTTCTCAGCCAAGTTCACAAATGCCTGTTTTTCTTTGAGTTTAAGAAGCCAATTTCTTCACAGTCCTGTTTTAAATCTACTTCTCAGGCCCCACTTCAAATCCATACTGGCATGTTGGCACTGGACACCTTCCAGGAGCAGCACAGTAGACTCCCCAACACTGGGTAAGTAAAATTTCCATATCGGATCAGTACTTTTTACCCTCCAGTCTAATCTTCTGCTCTGCTTTCTCTGTGCGATACGATTGCTAAGCACTGAAGAGCGCCTTTGCTTTGATGTCATCAGGTGTTTACAGGATGCTGAGGTTTTACTAAAGCTGACTGAGGAAGTGAATGTAACCCTCAAGAGCAAAGTGAGCTTTACTGTTTCCCTCATTTCATCACTACAAAGGCAGGCACTCATTGTCTGACAGATGACTGCATGCACACTGGTGTGATAACATTATACTGTCTTTTCCTCTCCTCTGTGACTCCTTCCTCCCAGGCTTCTGTGAGTACTGAGCTAGTACGCTGCCTGTCAAGGACAGCGAGGGGTACTCTGCCTCCATTAGCAGCAGCTGTAGGAGGTTTAGCCAGTCAGGAAGTTCTTAAGGCCATCACAGGGAAGTTTGCACCCCTGCAGCAATGGGTAGGTCACTAAATTTGAAGCTGTGGTTATATAGCTCACTGTAAGCCTTTTTCCAACACTGAAAGAAAATATTTTATTATCCAGTTTTGTTTTGGGTTTTTTGTTGTTGTTGTTGTTGTTGTTTTTACTTCTCTTTTGTTTTGTTTTCTCACATTTTTAGTTTTATCTTGATGCTATTGAGGTAGTCAAGCCACTTCAGTCTCTTTCTGCTGAGGAGTTTTCCCCTAGGGGTGATCGATATGATGGATTACGAGCTTGCATTGGTGACTCACTGTGTCTACAACTGCACAAGCTAAGGGTCTTTATGGTAAGATTTAGATGTTCTCAACGTGTTTAAGGCTTTTATTGAATTATGCTAGTTTACCCCAAAATAAATTCTTTTATAGGTTGGCTGTGGAGCAATAGGCTGTGAGATGCTGAAAAACTTTGCCCTGCTTGGGATTGGATTGGCCAAGAGCTCAGGGGAGGTGGGTGTGTATTCTTTATGCATTTATCTAAGTTTTACCTCATTGTGAAAAGTTTCCTGGAATTTAAGTTGCTGCATATGTAACTTCTCAGGTGTGCATCACAGACCCAGACCTCATAGAAAAGTCTAACCTCAACAGGCAGTTTCTCTTCAGGCCACATCATATACAGGTGAATAGATGTGTATTTCTGCACCAGTCAGGCTCAGGCTTGGTCGATGCATTGCTGCATTTAAGCCATCCGCTTCCTCTCTGCTTTAGAAACCGAAAAGTACCACAGCAGCAGAGGCTACTCATGATATAAACCCAGACCTACAGGTGGAAGCTCACCTCAACAAGGTGTGTCCAGCTACTGAGAACATCTACAATGACTCCTTCTACTCTTCGTTAAACCTAGTGGTCACTGCGCTGGACAACGTAGAGGCACGGAGATATGTGGACAGGTTGGTGAAGACATTGTGACGATCACAGCTTCACTTCATTAAGTATTCGATGTTCAACGAACCGCAGTGAAGCAGAATCCATGTGTGATTATTGTGATCCCTGTCCTCATGACATGAAACTAGAAGTTTCAGTTTGATAAAGTTTTTCTTTTTTGTAATTTATGTATTTTCAGCCGCTGTGTATCCAATCAGAGACCTCTCCTGGACTCTGGCACCATGGGAACTAAAGGGCACACCGAAATCATTGTGCCAAACTTGACAGAGTCTTACAATAGCCATGTGAGTCTGAGGAAGAGGCTCAAGTTATTGGTTTTCTGTGCTGGACATGTGCAGTCCCATCACCAACCTAAAATCACTTTTCCTTTGCCTCCCAGAGGGACCCCCCAGAAGAGGAGATCCCATTCTGCACTCTCAAGTCTTTCCCTTCTATTATAGAGCACACCATCCAGTGGGCCAGAGATAAGGTCAGGCAGCTGAAAGCCCCAGCAGTATTCTTTTTCCACACTGCAAATTATTGTTTTGAAAGTCTGAGTGTACTTCCTAATTTTTATTTTATTCTTTTAACTTTTTGACTTTCTAGTTTGAGAGTGCCTTTGTCCACAAGCCCTCCATGTACAACTCGTTCTGGCAGACCCATTCCTCGGCTGAGGCGGTGCTGCAGGTAAGACACAAGTGCAGTTTTCACTGATGAAAATCATCCCGGCAGTGCAGCTGTTTAATCAATAAAAACAATTTTGATGATTGTGTGTTTGTCTGTGTAGAGGATGCAGGCAGGGGAAAGTCTGGAGGGGTCATTCCAGGTCATAAAGCTGCTGAGCAGACAGCCTACTCAGTGGGAACAATGTGTCGCTGTTGCTCGTCTGAAATTTGACAAATATTTCAAGAGAAAGGTAATGAAAATGCATATTCATATCAAAAGGGGTGTATGCTTTACGATTACGTGATTTTTTTTTTCTTCTTTTTTTTCTGTTTTTTCATTTTACTGCTGTTTTCATGTAGGCCCTACAGCTGCTGCACTCTTTCCCCCTGGACACAAGGTTAAAAGATGGAAGTAAGTGTTAAATAATCAGATGGAAACCAGAATCAAGTTATCAAGCAAATTAACACATATAGCTAATGTATAAATGACACTTAAAATTAAAGTATTTAGTGAAAAGTCTCTCAATTCCTCAGGTTTGTTTTGGCAGTCTCCAAAAAGACCTCCAACACCTCTTGAATTTGACTTGAAAGACTCTTTGTGAGTATGCCCTTCTGCTAACTGTTAAGCCATTTATATACTGCGTTTTTTTTTTTTTTCAGATCTTAGCTTTTAAACTCTCCTCTGTTCTCATCAGGCACTTTGCTTTCATTGTGAGCACTGCCCGGCTCTTTGCAGGGATTTATAACATCCCTTATTCAGAAAGGGTGGGTGACATGCATTTACATATAAGCTCTCTCAAAAACACACATACGTAATCACTTACTGACTGTGCGACTGTGTTTATCAGGATCTTTCTGAAGAGGCTATTACCAGGATTCTCGCAGATGTCAAGATTCCCGAGTACAGGCCCTCAGAGAAAGTAGGCTGTTCTGTTGATCTGAACTTTGGACTTTCAAACAAATGTGCCCCCCCCAAAAAAAAACCTAATCTTTTTGATGTGACTCTGTCCCTCCCAGTGCATAGAAACAGATGAGACGGCAAAGAAGCCCGATCAGATGAAGATGCCTCTAAGCAGTGAAGAGGAGAGGGACGCCATTGCTCATTTGGAGCAGGCCATTGCTACTGACAGGGTTACACCAGGTATGCAAATGCTCAACAAATCCTTTTCTTTTTTTTCCTTCCAAAAGAGATTCAAGCTGACTGACAAATTGAAAATGTGAAAACTGGAGTGTTACATTTGTGCTTAGCGATTGGCGTGTGTGTCTTGTAAATTGTGCAGAACGGTTACAGATGAGTCCACTTCAGTTTGAAAAGGATGATGACGGCAACGGCCACATGGACTTTGTCGCATCAGCATCCTCTCTCAGAGCCATCATGTACTCCATTGAGCCAGCTGACAGACTTAGGACCAAACGCATCGCTGGGAAGATTATCCCCGCCATTGCCACGGCAACAGCTGCAGTGGCTGGTTTGGTGAGCACAGACCTTGAGATACTCATGTGGTTTTTAAGGATTGCATCCAGCAGATAGTGTGGCTACCATCCATTAGGTTATATGTTGTGATCTAAGAATAAGCTGTACAGAGTTGTTTTTAAAATGTTGTTTTGATGGTATGGTAACCTTGTGTATTAATCTGATGCACTCAGGTAGCGCTGGAGTTGATCAAGGTGGTTGGAGGCTTCGGGTTTGAATCTTACAAAAACTGCTTCTTTAACTTGGCCATTCCTGTAGTCGTTCTCACTGAGCCTGCTGCAGTCAAACAGACACTCATCAGGTATACTCATCATATTCGCGCTTTATCACACCTCCACAGAATAATGGGACTTTCTGCAAATTAGGATTTCGTTCAGACATTGTGATGCAGCACAAGAGGTCGCCACAGTGCGTTGCTCTACATGTTGATGTCAGATTTATTTATTTATTTTAATATGCCGGATGCACTTCCTGACACTCCTCCTAAGGGATTTGTGTCTTCTGAGTCAATGATGAGCTCAGTTGTGGCTCCATGGTTTAGTTGTTAACATGTTCGCCTCACACACGAAAGATCCCAGGGGGAAACGCAAACCCAGCCTCAGGGGGTCACAAGATAGTGCCGTGCTAATGCCTGGAAGAAGGGTTCGGAGAGTTGCATCCAGAGTAAACGTCTGTGCCAAATATGCAGATCCATCCACAGCGGTGACCTCTTGTGAAATAAGGGATCTCGGGTTTTTAACTGATGCTATGAAGCGCCGACTTCCAGTGGACTGTTCTGTAACAAGATGTTGCTGTTTTTGGATTCTGTGTACTGACATTTTCAAGTCCCACATCCTTACTGCTGCACTATCACAGCATCAATGGATAAATTACATTTACCATGTTGTTAATATAATGTCATGTAATAACAGCTCCATTGCATCTCTTCCAGGAACAACATCTACTACACCATCTGGGACTGCTGGACTATCTTTGGCCACGAGGACTTCACTCTCTCTGACTTCATGAATGCTGTGAGGGTAGGAAACATTTAATCCCATTATCCAGTGATTTGCAGATGTGAGATTGTGTTCTTCTTCAGATTCTTTTTGTTACAGAGAATATTTTGTTTGTTCATGAGCTGTTTTCTTATTTACAGGAAAAGTATGGAATTGAACCCACTATGGTTGTCCACGGTGTAAAGATGCTCTATGTGCCTGTGATGCCTGGACACTCCAAGAGGCTCAAATTGACGTGTGTGCTTTCCTCCAAACTTTTCCTTATTTTTTTTTGCTCTTTCTTTTTATAAAAATAGTCCTTTTGAAGGGAATAGGGAATGAATGTGTGGCTTAAGGGGACATCAGAATCGGGAGGGTAGATACTCTTTAACAATAGATTAAAACAGAGACACACACTTCCATCACACTGCCTACATAGTGTTTTCCTGGTCTAAATGTAAGCATAACTTCCAGGTGTGTGCCTGTACCTGTGCTCATTACAAAGTATTTTTTTCACTTGCTGAAATGTTCACAGTGCATATATTAGTCTATCTTTGCCTCTGATTCTTCACAGGATGCAGAAACTAATCAAGCCATCAGTGGAGCGCCGCTACGTAGACCTAACTGTATCATTTGCTCCAGAGGCGGACGGAGATGAAGACCTCCCCGGTCCTCCGGTCAGGTACTACTTCAGCCCCGATGGCGAGACTCCCTGACACCTCCCTCAATGTCATCCTTAAGCCTCTTGTGTCCTTATTTCCCTTCTTTTATGTAAATTGTTACACCCCAATTGCTTAGGCATGGGCCAAGAGTTTTCCCTCAGGATGTTACCTGACAAAGTCAAAACTCCTTGCCTCAGCACAAACCCCTCTTGTACTTCATGGAGCAAGAAAGGCCAGTCGTGGTCCCAGTTTTGTTTTGTTTTGTTTTGTTTTTTTCCCCTTGCCTAAGATCTAGCCAGTGGAACACAAGGAGTAGCACTTATAATTATACCTGTGTACATACACTTTCTCTGTTCAGTTTTTTACTCTGGTGAAATGCACAGCTCTGGCTGTGTCGATGCCTTAATTGATTATTAACCTTTTTTTCTGTTTGTGGCAGTGAGTCTGACTAAAATCTGTGTTTACAGAAATCTTTAAACTCCCAACACACAGACCCATTTAGTTCTTGTGTTCGACTTCTTTTTCTTTTTTTTTTTAGTTTTTGTGAGTTAAACTGTTGGCGCAATAAAGATAAGTAGTTGGTAGGCCTCGCATCCTCTTCTTCCTCTGAGTTATTTGAGAATATTGCCAACCACAAATTTGCCAATTATTTTCTGTCTCCCTCTATAGAAATAAAATAAAAAGTCAAGATTTGTTGTGTAATTTTAAGGTGCGACAAGTGGAGAATGGCAAAATCACCAAAGATAGCGATTATCAATTTGTCTGCAGATTGTTCCTTTTTTTTTCAACACTTTGACTGCCTCATTATAAAACATGTTTAAATCACAGGGCACTGATATCACCCAGCATTTGACAGCAACACACAAGTTATGTTTTACTTGAAGGTTAAGCTGAAGTTGTCCTGCAGTCAGTTGGGTGTAAAATGACACAGTCAGTGTGTGGTGCACTTAAAAACAAAAAATTGGTTTAAAAAAAAAAAAAAAAAAAAATTAATTGTAGCTGTTAGTCTTACCTACCTTAATAAATACTTGGGTAATGACTGCACTGACATTAGTTTAAGCAAACAGGATGTTCTTCATTAACAATACAAATACTGACGTGAGTTTAATGACTGCTTCCCACATAGACGAGCCTTATTTTGACAGACATTAAACATCTGGGGTCACACTCCTATGTTATAACACATTTGTTTTAAAAAAAAAACAAAAAACTTTGCTGTTCATGATTTGTTGTATTTGTTCATGGATGTCTGTGACATGTATTTATTTACTTGTTATGCTTTTTTTTTTGTGCTTTTTTTTTGGTCAGACTGAGCCTGTATTGATGAGCTCTGAGTAATGGTGCACTGGTTAAATAATCAGTAATGAACAGTAGTCATCCAGAAAGTCTTTCTCCGGGTTTATAATTCTCCCTTTCGTTAAGTTCCAGTTTAAAAAGGAGGCTTTCAATCAGTCTGTAGTGCCTACAGTGGCAATAGCGTCAGTGTAGTTTTGAATGGAATCAGTTCAATTGAACTTTGTCTTGAAGATTAAGCAACAGCTTGTCATCTTTCTTGGACCTTCTGGCTGAAAGCCACAACAAAATGCTTCCTCAGCATTCCTTTGTTTCTCTGCTCGAAACCAGAGGTGGTGAAATTTCCTTTCTACAGCAGATGTCTACCCATACTGACAACACTTCTTGTGCAGTGAATTCATCATTTTAAAACAAAGCAGTGTTAAACGACGGATACTGATGTATGTTCTTGTGAGAGACGAGCTCAACCAGTGGTCCAATAAAATGTGAGATTTCAGGATGTCTTCAAAATTGAAACTGCTGACTCGTTCTTCTAAGTCGAACTTTACAATGAATACAGACACCACGATTTAAATTTATTACGTCAGATATTTATAGAGAAAATATTACATGTAATTGAGGGTTGTTTTTTTTAAACTAAAAATATAATTTGATACAGTACCTTGGGAAATTAAATTATAAATACATTCAACAGTTCATTCAGATCTCATAGTGAGACATACTTGCACTGTTACATTTCATCATTGCCACTGTAGTGGTTAAAAACATAACACAGTATCTACATATTAATAACAGTGAGGAAAGTGCATTGTGTCTGGTTTAAAGATCAAACTGTAATATTTCATATATCAAGGTCCTGCAGGTTCCCCCAGCTGGGTCCCACTTTGACTTTGGCCTTCAGCTTCACATACAGTTTCACTGCTGACTCCATCTCTCTCTTGACTATCTGTGCAACCTGACAGAAGCAGAGGTTTGTATGAGAGACGCTTCATATGGCTGTGTGCAACCCAAACAGTAATACCTGTATGTACCTGTATGAGGTCTTCTTCTGTGGCTTCGTAGATGAGTTCATCATGCAGCTGCAGGATGAAGTAAGCTCCTCTGAACTGAGATCTTCCAGCTCTGCGATGATTACGAGCTGACGAGATTGCAGACGTGATTAATTTACAGGCTTAAACATGATGCACGGGTTATCACTCCCTGCATGTGGCATTCATGCAAAAAAAAAAAAAAATAGAAGATCATTTATGTTCAGGTCACCTGAATTTGCATGCTGGTGAGACAGAGGAGCTGTAGGATACGTATTTCGTAGCCGTTTCTGGATGTTGACAGTGGCAAGTTTAACAATATCAGCTGCGGAGCCCTGTACGGTTGTGTTCACTGCCTGCCGCTCTGCCTAAAAATTTTTTTTTTTTTTTTTTTTTAAGAAAAAGGTGAAGAAAGTGGAAGAAGCACTGCATGAGTTTTATATGACATGCTTCACATTTAAATTCTGACAAAGAACTCGTGCTCACGTGAGCTTTGATGTGTGCGTTGTTGCTGGTTATTCCAGGTAGATATCTTCTGCGACCCATTAGCGTCTGGACATAACCGTCCTTTATACAGTTCCTCACGGTCTGTTTAAGAAAAGCATTGATCCCTGAAATGTCAGAAAAAATGTTTTAAAATGAGAATGTAGAAGTAAGTTTAACCAGTTTAAAGGGGACCTGTCGGTGGTTCAAGCCCCCTCTACAATTGACCATGGTCTACTATACTGGATTATCAATCCAACTCTTGGTCTTATCATGCTCCTCGGCTTGTTTTAGTACTGATAATAACTGAAAGATGTTACGACGTTTACACTTACATAAGTCTAATCTTCACGACACTGATAAGATTAGAAAAAACATTTCACATACTACCAAAAAAAAATTAAAAATAAAACATTCAAGATCTTGTTGTGTCTCTTATTTCAAGTAAAGGGACATAATTTCCATTTAATGTCTTTATTTTTTCCCCGTTATCTCATTGTAGCTATAAAACCCTCAATATTCCAACCTATATACTGCAGCACATCCCGTGAACTGGATTGTCTCATATGCAGTTTTTGTGTTGTTTAGTATAGTGTGACACACAACAGTGCAGAGAATATGCATGCATCTTTCAGATGGACTCAAAGTGGACGAAGAAAAAGTCACAAGGGAACAGCTACGTTCTGTGTGGATGTCAGAAAGTGGGTATAAGAGACACCGTGGCAACAACTGGAAATACATGGCTAATATTAGCGATATTACTAATATTGAGACGTGTAGTGGGGAAGCCCCGGTGTATACCTTTGTATCTGGCTTTGAAACTCTCAATATAGCATGCTGCATCATTCTCATCCACTCCCATTTGCTCTCCCAAAGACTTCGCTCCCATCCCATAGATGATGCCATAGCAAATCTGCAAACACAGAAGCATGTACTCCCTGGTGATCTTGCATGTGTGCATTTCCTTGCCGTCTACTCTTTCCAGCCTAGTTGTACCTGTTTTGCCTGTTGTCTGAGGTTGTCATTCACCGACTCTGGCTCGACACTCTTCCACTCAGCCGCGATGCAGCGAAACACATCTGCTCCACCATTCAGCACCTGGTGAACGTGCAAAGTTCACAATTTGAATTTGATTATGGGTTTACATATTGTTTTCTTTTTCTTTATTGTTCTTTCTTTCTATTAACCATATTTAAATTTCACTGACCTGCAGGAGACGCTGATCCTTTGAGAGATGAGCCAGCACTCTTAACTCTAGCTGGGAGTAGTCAGCTGCTAATATCATTCCACCTACAGAACAGTACAAAGCTTATAGAAGCGCCTGAGGCAAAGCTACCGTAAGGTTAGTAACCACTCATGTATATGAACTATACATGGATGTGTTATTATTAGAGAATTATTATAGTAACCTGAAAAAGGAATGAAAGCATGTCTCATGCTAACAGAGAAGGCAGGGCCTTGTTCTGAAGTTCCAGCTGCATCTGAAGATACCACGGAGGAGCGTCTCCTCTTTCTTTAACAACAATTTAAGAAAACCGTTATAGCAAGTCCACCCTGCTACATCACTCCTAGCTACTTAACTTTTAAAGCAGTCAGTTTTGGAAAAACCCCTCACCCATACTGATCCAATGTAAATATGGAAGTTTTGCAATATTTTAGAGGTCTAATACTGTCAGTGTTTCTGTTGTTGGCCTATTTCTACTTTTACTACATAGACAGACCTATGAATATGAACAGAACACTCGACATAATAAAAGGGATGAGCACAGTGTATATTAACTTTTCATTTAATTTATTATCTTTTTGCACTGAAAAATACTATACTATATAAGTAATATGCCACATTTAACGGGAGGCAAATAAAGCAAACTACATATTTTTAACACAGTTACATGTAGTGTAAAATAAATCAAAAATCTGCAGTCAGTCCAGTACAGTAACAGCTGCCAACTTAATTTCTAAAGAAAATCTGAAACTGAATTTATTTAGTGAGAAGCGTGTTTTCTCATTGACATATACAGTTGTCTTTTTTTTCCAGTTTTTTTTTTTTTTTAAATTTTCTTTGTATTGACTGTCATTGCATCTCATGACCTCTTGTTCATTTCTTTCTCTTTCCTGTTTGTTTCTTTGTAACATGGAAAATGTTAAATAAAAAAAAAAGCTTTATAATTAAAACGTGATGAATTCCCCTTTAAAAACAAAACACTGAGCACGTTGGAATAACTTTGATCAAGTTTAACCTTACCCTGCTTTGGTCATCCTGTAACAGCCATCTTGTGAAGGTGGGCTCTCACCCACCACAGTGGGCATGTGAATCTCAAAGTCTTTGGGGACATTCTGTATGTTTGGCTCGGTGAAACTCACTCTACCTGAGGACAGAAGGAGCCGAGTCACTGCAGGCTTCATATTTACCTAAAGGGAAATTGCATTTGACATTAGTGAAATCTCAGAAGTCTTCGTGTGCTGGTGTTTGTGTTTTACCTGTGGCTGTGTGTGTTTGAGCGATGGGGTATATCCTGTCCATCTCCAGTGTGGGGTGGTATCGTTTCTCCCTCTGCAGAGGGAAGACCACTTTAGTCAAGGCGTTAGTGATGCGTCTCCACTCCAAAATTACACCTGGCAACGTGTGCAGCGGGCGAAGCTTCTCCAGAACATCCTGCTTCGAGAAATAAACGTTAGAGTTACGAAACCAAAATAATGATTTACAGTTTTATAATATAATAAATGTGTTTCTTGACAGTAATTAGGTGCAGCACCAGCATTAATTTGGTGAAATGCGAAATTGCTTCACCTTCGTGGTGCTGAACTGCTTCCCAAGTCGCACTCTGCCACCTGCCCTCCTCGTGTATCCCAGAGTTTTCTTACTTTTTGATCCACCTACGTCACCATTTGGAGGTAGGTGGAGTTCTAAGAACAACACCTGCAGCATACATGTGAGCACACACAAGTTCAGAAGTCTTACTACGCTGTGCGCTGACTAATTGGCAATTTTACTCAAAAACGTAGCCGGGATAGAGAAGAAGTGTCTGACCTGTGCTATGTCATCGATGCAGGTGAGGGAGAAGCTGTGTCCAGCCAGAGCGTAAGCTTCAGATTCCAGCGCAGACAGTTTGGCTTGCATCACATGTTTTTGTCGTTCACACTCTTCAACACTGAAGCCGACTCCGTTCAGTTCCAGCAAGGCCAAACAAACCTGGGAAGGCATCTCTATGCTCCTGAATAAATCTGATGTATATGTACAATATTGTTAAACAAATACACATAATATTTCTGAACATGTGGAGTGTGTGTTTCTATACCCAGTGTGCCCTCTTTCTCTAGCATGCCGGTCAGATGGTTCATGACGACGTGTATGAGCACGCTTGTGGTCGCCGCCCTAACACGAGGACAGTGTGAGTGTGCATTTCCAAGTCCGTCCAGCAGTGGTAACTCTTCTGGACAGTAGACAGTGACCATGTTGGGTAAAGTCCTCTCCTCACTGCCAGGGTCCAGCAGCCAGCACGCAACCTGTGATAGATATTCAAAACTGCAGCATGACATTTATTTTTTTTATCAATTTATTCCCTCTAGGCATGGCAGCTGTATTTATTGACATAAACCCATAATGTTATTGATGTATTTGAGACAAAATGGACATTTATTTATACATTACAGAGATAATGATATGATAATGTCTGACTATGTTTATGTCCTTGATCTGGTATTCGGAGGGTAGGCTGGGGGAGGTTTGAGATGTGTGTTTAAATTGTTTTCTTATTTTGGTTTTATATTGTCTGTATTGTGTTTTGTTATGGAAAAAATATAATAAACGTACTCCCTCTATCCAACCCTCCAATCCCAGCTGCCATAGGGCAAAAGGTCGGGTACATCCTGGACAGGTCGCCAGTCTACTCCAGGGCTAAATTACAGTTTCTTAGCTTTAAAAAGTATATCATCTCTTATTGCTCCCGGGAAAGATTATATCTCTCGGATGGCTTGGGAAAGACTTGATATCCCCCTGGATGAGCTGGAAGATGTGTCCAGGATGAGAGAGAAGTCCGGGCTTCTCTGCTCGGACCGCTGCCCCCATGATCCAACCCCGGATAAGCAGTAGGAGGTAGATGGATGGATCATCTCTTATCATTTATAATAAATACAAGAAAGTCTCTAAGTGGCAGCCTTACATATTGCCAAGGTGCAATCACAAAACCTTACAGGTTGCGATCAAAATGAAAGTCTAATCTGAACTGAACTGTACTTGTATGGAGAGGTTGCACATGTGACTTCAGTGTTTTTCTGTTTTCTCACCTTTGGGTCATCACAATTTCCTTCCAAGCTGATTCCACAGCTCAGTACAAGAGTCTTGTACACCTGTATGATGTCATATACAACTACCGTGCGTACTTCATGACCAGCTGATTGGCTGCTCAGACAAGCTTTCACCTGTTCCAGCCTCTCACTTACTGGCAAGTCATTATCCAGTGGAGGTGGGGCCAGACTGGCGCTCAGACCTAAGGGAAATGCAAACAGGGGCAATTGAGAAAACACTGTTAAGGAGCGAGCTGGTAACATCAAACTGCATGTATTTTTCAGTCACTACCTTTGCTCTGCTCTTGCTGCAGAGATACATAGTATGCATCTCTTCCTCCCCAGCAGACAGACAAGCCAATCAGCACAAGCCCTTCGCTGTTCCTTAATGGAAATCCATCAGGCGTGTTGAGCTTGTGCTGAGCTGCTGACCATGCACAGAAAATAAATGGATGAAGTGACTGACCTCATCACAGGCTAATTTAGTGGTGTTTATACTGACAAGAAAAAAAAAATACAGGTGCTAAAGAAATCTTGTCAGATGACACAAATATATGGAGTGCCTTGCAACTGCTTTACTCTAAATGACTCTTCAGTTACCTCTCTTGTGTTTCCCTCCCATTTCCCCCTCGGGCTGCTCTGTCCTTTCACAGGCCAAAGCCAGAGAGTAGCGCTGTTTTGTTTTCCACTCTTTAATGAATGTTTCAAAGAGGCGCCTGTCGCTTGCCACGTCTATGATGGAGAAAGTCCCAGAGTTGCTGGAAAAGACAGATGCATCCTGGGACAGCTGAAGCGTGAAGCTTTCGTGAAGCACAGGTGACTCTGCATCAGAGAGAGGCTGTGGCTGTGGGGAGGATGGAGAAACAGAGCGTCGGGGAGGGCTGAGGGTCTCACTGGTGGATGTGATTTTCAAATTTGACTGTGGAACAGTTGTTAGTTCAGGATTAGGTAGTGTCTGTGGTTCCTGTCCACATTTTTGGTGCTGATCAGTTGTTGATTCTAGACATTTATTGTCAAAAGCAGAAACTACTGATTGAAGATTACGGTTTCCCGTGGGAGTTTTAGAACATTTTGCAATTGCCAATTTTTCTTGAAAGCGGCTTGACGGAGTTGACTGGTTCAGTAGAGATTGAATGGATGAGGTGGTCAGCTTTACTCTTGGTGTAATAGGTGGTGTTTCCTGAGTTGGGGGAATAAGGTCGCCAGCAGAGCCCAGTCTTTCTAGTAAATTTTCACCGTCACTTCTTGAAGGTCGTCCTTCTTGAGAGTTACTTTTAGCAGCAGCAGATTGCTGTAACTTCTCCCTCTTTTTGCCCGCTTGCTTCGAGGACTCTGGTATCAGTGGAGCACCAGCTGTGTTTGCAGCAGCAGCGTGCGTTTGAATGGCTGTGAGGCCTTCTGTTGTGTTTTGCAAGGGCTGGTCAGACATGCTAGGCCAGCGGTCAAAGATCTCTTGTAAACCAGGGCTACAATCAAATGCACTTTCTGGAGCATTCTGCAGAAAGGGTTGTTTAAAAACTGTATTATGTGACAATATAGCATCCATTTCCTTTTTATTTTCCTTCTCTTCTCCTTTAGTCTCTACATGTTTTGCATTTTCAACATCTTCATTACCCATTTCTTGTCTCCCTCCTGGTTTAACACTTTCTTGTGCGCTATGCTGTTTAATGTTTTTTAGATGACCCCGATTTTTCTCACCATGTTCATTTTGAGGTGTAGTAGTGAGCTGTGCCTGCATCTGGCAGGGTCGTCCTTCATACAGAACATTTTCTTCTGGGTTCACTTGCTCTTGTTCAGTTCTGTCTGCTTGTCTGAACAAACTCTGCCTTTCCAGATAGTGTTCACCTACCAGCAGTGAGTCACCCCACTCTGACAGGTTAAAGAAAGACTCGCCCCATTGGATTGCCTCCTGCTTCTCTGCTTCCTGGTTGGCAAGAAGCTCGCTGCGTCGTCTCTCCTGGGTCGATGAAGCACGCTCGTCTCTCACCTCCTGGCTTACAGATTCCTCCTCATCTGATTGGTCAGGGATACGGTGCGGGCTCAGATCCGCCAGCAGAGGGCTGTGATATAAGCTGTCAAAAAGGAAGCTGCTGCTTCTGTTAAGACTCACAGAAGACGTCCGATTAACATCCGGTGCGTCATCATTAAATGCACCTTCATTTTCATCTTTATTCATGTTATCACCGCCTCCTGGCTCAGGGGAAATCTGTGAAAAAGGCACAAACAAGTATTTATAAAGAAGATCATACTCATAATTCTAACATAATATATGTTTCCAGTGTCTTACCTGGTCGCTGGTATTGAGGATGAGCTCCATCTGGCTATCTGTGAGAGAAATATTGAAGCTGGGGTGTGCTTTGTCTGGCCCTTCAAGCCCGTTCGTTCTTTCATGTCCGTTTTCTTCCAGGCCTGCAGCTACTTCCAACATCTCATCTTCTCTTCTCTTTTTTGTTTCAACTAACTGATCCATACCTCTGTCCTCCTCATCTGCATGTTTATACGTCTGTTGAACAATGATTCTCTCTGTCTGAGTGTCCAGTTCAAAGCTGTCACCAAAACTCTCTTCTCCCATTTTAACATCTCCCTCAATTTCTTCATCTGTTTTATCTCCTCCGTAGAGCTCAGGAGATGAAAAATTCTCTCTGCCATCCATCCGTCTTCGCTTGGCCTCAGAAACAGCGGCAGAGGAGTCAGAGAGGGGAGAGCTTAATGTGTCTGGATTTGTAGGTGCAGAAGTATGAGGAGGAGTTTCATGCATAGGGCGAGGGGCAGGAATAGTTACTGGCAGCTGACCTGAATTTTTGACTGAAGAAACTATTGCAGGTTTTGAGTGTGACATCTCTGCGGTCTCAATGTTATCTTGCATATTTTTGTCAGTCTGTATGGAGTGCAGGACTTTTCTTAAGGCTCTCTTCAGTATACCAGGCTGCACAGGTGAAACAGTAAGCCCTGTGGTGCCATCTCCTTTCATTGTCCTTGTGGAAACAGTTTGCTGTTGTTCTGCCCGTGATATTGGGGCTCTAAAACGTGGAAGCAATACTGGAGAAGGTGACACCTGAGGCTGTGGCCCCGGTGCAGGCACAGGCAGGGGGCTAGATATAATCTCAGCCAACTCCTGTGTTAGGCTCTGTTCAGAAACAGGCTGATTTACTTGATCATTCTTTGGTCTGATTGAGACAGTGACTCCATCTGCTTCTCTTTCTTTTCGCTTTGCTTTCTGGCACTCCTTCTCTTCCTGCTCTGACTCTATGTTCTCTGCGTTTTCACCTTGATTTTCTGCTGCAGTTGTTATTGATTTCTTTGTCACTGCTTTTGATGTTTCGTTTTTTCTTTCCACTTTAACTTCACTGTTTGGTTCCCCAATTTCTGGGTCAGACCTGCCTTCCTTTCTGGGATCTTCCAATATTCTCTTTGATTCCATCACTTCTAACTTCCCCTGCTCTTTTCCTGCTTCCCCTTTTTGTCTGCTGTTCCTTCCCTCCATTTTCACTTTAGACATCTTTTCATCACTTTTAAAGCCTTCCCTAATCTCTTCTCCATGATCATTGTTTGTCTCTGGTTCTTGTCCTCTGAGACACGAGGAGGTCGAGGTGTCTGAATCCCTAGAGTGATGGTCATCAGGGCTGTTTACAGCAGGAGCTCCAGGAGGAAGACTTGTAGGATCCCACTGAATTCCTAACTGGGCCAGGTCTTCTTGAAGAAGGAGCCTTGCCTCAGACACCATCTCAACAGCTGCCTCCTGTTCAGTGAGAGCCCGTCCACCGGTCACCCAGACACATCGGAGGCTTCGTCTCTCAGCTGCCTCCACTTCACTCTCATCCACTGCACGCTTGGAGCTGATGAAGACAGACAGTACAAGACTGGTTATAAAGTTTTCAGGATATTGTAACTTGAGTGCATACCTTTTGAAACTGAGTTTGAGTTTAGATGGTTTACCACACCTGTCATCACATTAGCTACTGTACAGGGGTAACTAAACATTTTGATCTGTGAGAGATTAATTTGGAACTAAAGGTTGTTAATTTAAATTGTTTTTTTAATTTGATTCACAGTGCAGTTATTATTCCTTTTTATTTTAGACTGATGTGCATATAATTATGTTCTTCCTGTGGAAGCAATAAAAATGTAAGTGCATCAGGATTATTCAGTTGCATTAACTTCAAAAGTTAAAGTTAAAATTTAACTTTAACTAATTAAAGTTTAACTTCTAAAGTCACTAATAGAGAAATGAATCAATTTCTTAGCAATATTATTTCTCTCTGCTTTTCCAGCAGGATTCTACAACATTTACCAAGTCAGAGTAAATGAGAAATGGAGCATAGGCAAAGGAAAAACTCAATAAATATTTCTGCAGATCAAGGTCGCTTTCTTTAAAATTGCCGAAAAATGAAAAATGTACTGGCCTTGGTGGAAGCAGTCTTATGTGCCTTATGCACCACTAAGATGCTTTCCCCCCCCCCTTTTTTTCCTGTTTAACCCTTAAATCCTTTTTATGCAGTAAGGAGCACATTTTTAAAAAAGTATTTATCAGATTCGCTGATTAAAAATTTCAAAAGGAATGCAACTATTTGCATAGAGAGCCGAGCCAAATGAGTGCCATTCTTCAGGGACCTGCCAGGGACTTCATATCTTTAACACAAATACACACCTACCTCTTAAATGGGATGGCATTCTGCAGGGCTTTCTCAACATCAGCTATGGTGGCCCTGGCCAGTTCTGCGACAGTGCAGAGACCTTGGGCGTAGAGCGCTCTGGCTCGAGTTGCATTCAGAAGGGAAACTCTGACCAGGTCAACCAGCTCCCTCTGGACTCCAAAGCTCAACCTGGTCTGGTACTGGGATAAAAGCAGTTCCATGTTGTGCCAGCCGAGACGCTTGCAGAATACAGTTACCATACCTGAGGGAACACATTTACATGCTTAATTACCAACATGTTGCTTTTTGTTCTGTTTTGCTTTAGTTTCTTGTTGTGATTACATCGATCACCAATACAACAGCATTTAGATAATGCTGACCCAGTGAAACATCTGAGGCACACTAAAATGAAATCAGTTACCCTGAATTACCTTAGAAAATCTCATACTAACCTGATTGAAAAACATGGACATCTATGAATGATGGATACATGTCTAAGTTATGTATATAGGTGCAGAAACATATTTAAGTTGTAATGGAGATAAGTCTATCCTGCATATCTACCACTCAGAAGTGTTCCGGCCTGTAACGTGTTCTCTGCTGCAAGCCTCAGAAAAGCTTTACGCTCAAGCCTCCAGAGGCACAAGAACAACTTGTCTTAATCTCTTAAGTATCTACCTGCATACGTGGAAGCAGACTGCTGGAGAGACTGTAACTGCCCACGACTGCAGTTGTATTTGTTTGCAACAGTTCCCAGAGGCACCTCATTCACCAGATCCTGCAGTACAAGAGTCGTGAAAAACCTGAGAGCAAGTGAAAGATAAGAAGATGGGAATTACAAAGGATTCAGTCAAACAAAAGAATATACCTTTTCCAGTAATGAAATATATCCCTTATTTGTTTTGGGGTTGTTTTTTTCTCCGTGCTTCTCATATGAGTCAGCTTTTAAACAAGGGCCGCAATGTTGGGAATCACTATGCACACAATGAACAATATAATGTAATCCGATACTAAACCCTGATTCATCAATAACATTTCAAGGTTTGCAGCAGTTTAAGGTTCTGAAAATGTGAACTGAAAACTAAATGTAAAGGATATTCAGCAAGTATATGTCATACACATGACTTTGAAATGAACATAACTGTGCTTTACCGTTTATGAATAGCCATTTGTCTGTGCTGCTTTTCTGTCTTGGCAACAAGTTTTCCGCTGACAGATCGTGCCAAAAAGCCTTCCTGGACGCCAACCAGTTCTGCTACTCTCTTCATCGATGATGACAGCTGCTCCCACAGACAGAAGAACTGATACCAATCTATGGTGGTCCACTCTGCGTACAGTGGAGTGATCTGAGGAGAATTTGGACACAGTATTTCATATATTTAGATTTGGAGGAGCAGTGTAGAATTTTAAGAGAGGTGTCCTCTCAAAATATTTTTGTTACCTATAAGAAAGTTAGGATTTAAGCACCATTAGGCATGTATCAACAAACTTAAGAGGTATTATATAGCCAACAGGAAATGTTCCAGCAAGTTTTAATATATGTACCAGGTACAAAATGTGCAAATCATTTTCCAGGACAAAGCCCTTCATGGCTCGCTGCAGGTCTGCAAATATTCCTAGAGCCTCAGGAGGAGATAGGGAGGAAGAAAGGGTGGCAGCGCCAAGTTGAGTTGGACAGTACCGCTCATCTGGGTATGCAAAGACACGGACAGAGAGCATATAATTCACTGAAAATCTGATAAGAAAATTATACTAAGATCTAAGAAAAAAGGAATCACAGTCAAATTATTCTTTTATTGATTAACAATTTTGAAAACTGTTGAAAACTACTATTTGAAATATAAGTTTCTACCAGAACATAATATTACTGAAGGCCTAGTCATCATGTACCAGTTTAGCAGTGATATGAAACAGTGAAGGACGAATACTGCAGAATATTATCAAAACTGTGGCATTACCTTGTTCATCTTTTTGAATGTTGATAAATTCATTCTCCATCAACCATTCAACACAGGTCTCGATAGAGCCTTTACTGGTCTCTTCTTTGGAGACTTTTTTGCCGTGACATTTCATGCTGGCAGCCAGAAGTGAGCACGAAGCATACAATCTCACATCTTGCGGAGTGCTGGCTACGCCTCCAACGATTATCTGTGTGTCAGAATGAGGGTAATAAGGAAGACAAAACAATTATAGACATCTTGACGCAGCTGCTTGTTTAGTCACTGTGAGGTGAGGTAAACTACCTTGACCGTACATCAGTTAAACTAGTGCAATAGCTGTTATAAAAGAAGGAAATAATCTACTTTAAGCATAACTTGTTACTATTGCTACTAGTTTGAATAATAATCATACCTCCAGGATGGCTCGTAGCATGCTGGTGGTAACACCTTCACCCTCTCTTCTCACCAGGCAGCTGCTGATTGGCTGAAGAGCATCTTTAAGCAGAGTGATACCTTTCTGACGCTCTGCCTCCTTACACACCAGCACACTTTCACCTTGAAGGAAAGGACAAAATGATAAAACACAAAATAAGACTCTAATTTTAATTCAATTTTGCAAACAAAATAAACTTCATTCATTCATGCAAGACTTCTCACACCTGTAGTGTCAATTCCTTTTCTCCCTGCTCGTCCAGCCATCTGTTTGTATGTGAGCGGGTCCAGCAAGTGACCGTTGAAAGTGGGAGTTCGAATGATGACCCTGCGAGCTGGGAGATTAACCCCTGAGGAGAGGGTCGAGGTGGCAGCCAGGACTCTGATCATGCCCTGGCGAAAAGCTCCCTCCAACACGTCACGTTCATCAAACGTTAATCCTGCAGATTCAAACATTAATGTATATACATACTCAAAAAAATGTTGCATTTAGTCTAGAACAGTGGTTCTCAAACTGTGTGGCAGGCCCCAATGGGGGAACAACCAGGTGACAAATAAGAAGTTAAACTAAGTTGATTTAACATAACAATATAAAGAAGAATATAAAGAAAAATTGCTGATGCTACTGGGGGACCTTATTTTAAGCAAAATTCCTTTTTAGCATTAATTATTAATAAAACTTGCTGAGTGTGGGGCATCAAATTATTTTATAAAGTGGGGCATGCTAGAAAAGGTTTAAGATCCAGTGGTCTAGACTCAGCTGTGGTTAAAAGGATTGTATAAATGTGTTCACCAGCATGGTGGAAGGCCACACCCCATGGCACAGTGCGCTGCAGGATGGGGTCCAAACCAGCTGGAGTTCGTCTCAATTGAGCTATTACATCCACTAGTCCCTCCTGATCCAGACGCACTGGCTGAGGCTCAGCTTCGCCCTGAAGCTCTGAGAACAAACATACTACACCATAAGATTTTAGATAAAATTCTGTGACTCAAAAAAAATGAATTCATTAAAAAATGTATGAATGTGCACATAGTCACACGCTGCAAAAACAGGCTATTGTTCTACCTCATTCTGAAATATGTATTCAAACTTCACAAACCAGCATGTCTGAGGTTGTAAAACTCTCTCGCGATAGTATCTGCCAGTTTCTCACACCAGTTCTTTGAAGGGCAGAATAGCAGCACACAGTGGCCCTCTCTCGCCGTCTCATAGCACAAGCTCACTATGTGGTCATCATCACCCTATGACGTAAAGAATCTGTTAATATACTGCTATTCATGACAAACTATGTCTCATCTCCGGACTTTACTCAGTTTACCTTAACGTGGAGTGCAGGGGTAAACTGTCGGACCACAGAGATGCTCTGGTCATAGATGTTACAGCCCACCTTGAGGTGCTCCTGCAGGGGTACAGGTCTATAGTCTGTCTGGTACAGCTCTGCACCTAACCAGCTAGCCAGGAGCGAGAGGTTTGGCAAAGTGGCGCTCATACCGATTATTTGAACGCCCTCACAAAGGGACCTGCAGAAAGACTAATTAACACTTTTGGCAGAGGAGCATGATTTTTAAAGATTGCAAATTCAGAAAAGGTCAGGCCAAAAAATAAATAAACAGCACAGACCCCGTGCTGTTCTGCTTCTGTGCAATGTAGCGGATTTTAGTTAAAAGCAATTCCAGCAGGTATCCTCTTCCAGAATCTCCAACCATATGCAGCTCATCTACTACCACCATACCTTGAAGCACAAAAATAACACTCATTCTCTATAAATTATATCAATGAATGCAAACAATTAGGACTGGAAAGCAATAATATCTTTTTGAATTTAGTGTGTTTGTATTTAGTAATTTACTGTAATGTATTGACTTAAATTATGTATTGACTTTGTTAAATTACTTTTTTGATTTCAGTTTATAAAATGCCTGCAAATAACCCAAAGGTATTCAGTTTACACTGAGAAAAGTAGGAACTTCTTAAACTTCAGAAGCTGCAGTTAAGCAAATGTTTGACATGACTTTTCTGTCAATTGACTACTCAATAATTCAACTATAGCAACTATAAGAAATATATTACCTAGAAGAGCCATATTATTCTCTTCAATGAGTCTGTTAATGAGAGAGTTGGCTTTTTCTATGGTGCAAACAGCTACATCCAGAGCTGTGAACCCTCCAGTAGCAGAGGTGCTGCCCATGTACCCCTCCACCCGAACTCCTGCCTCTTCAAATATGCTCTACAAGATAAGATACACAAAAAGTGTTAGACTGAGACATATACGCAGAAAACACTTTGTCCATAACCATATGCATGAATTTCTCTGTTCACTGCTCACGCACCTGAAGGTAGTGCATCTTCTCTTTTGCGACAGAGACAAATGGCAGAATGAAGAGAGCTTTTCTTTTTGTCTCCAACACACGCTTTAACATCAACAGCTCTGACACCAGAGTTTTTCCAGCACTAGTAGGGGCTGAAATTTAAAAAAAAAAAAAATTAATAATAATAATAATTGAAAAGATTTTCCCAACTGATATGCCTGTTCCTCCTCTCTCCCCAAGACCCACTTTAGAAACCTTTAACCTTAAAGAGGGTGGTTTGAGATCATAGAGGGGAGAATAAATAAAAACACAAAATGTTGAGATTCTTACCAGAATACACCAGGTTACCTCCCCGCAGCACCCGTCCAACGGCAAGGCACTGAGCCTGCCACTCAAACATCCGAGTCACTCCATGTTTCTGGTATCGATCCAGCACAGGCTTTGGTAAGCCCCAGTTGGATAGCAACAGCTTTTCAGCTTGGTCAGGAGGAGCACACAAGGCAGGACCTACAGTAGGAAACAAGGTTTTCCTTTTACATGTGATATTGAATCAAAATCTTCAATGCTTTGTTTAAAACAGATATGTGATCATGTCACACACATGTCAAATATAAATGCAGTTTAGTGAAACAGTCCAATCTGTCCACACATGAACAAGAAAACCATTCATACAAGCCGCAAAACTGGTTTATTAATAGTATAAAATACCCAGCTGCAGCAGGGCCTCAAAACTGTGTTCACTGGTCGCACCACTGCCTTTGATTATATTCAGTATGAGGCAACTTTATTTTATTCATGCCTTTTTCTGTCTTATGCAAAACAGTTTTAACTGCTTTGTTGGTGATTGGTGCTACACAAACAAAATCACCTACCTCATTTCTCATTTAAGGGGAAGCAGTTTGGAAACGTTGCTATTGATATGTATGCTATGAACGCTGATATTGAAACCATGTTATGAAGAGGGTTTACTTATCGTATCACATTTTACAACCTTGATTATTTCTGTGCACATTCCTGAAATGTATGCAGTAACACGCACAATAGTTCTTCTGTGTTTTGTCCAGCAGCCAGCTGAACGGTTTATTCTAGCTCGACGGTTTTATGTCAGTTCCTGGAGTACTTTACCTGGATGAGGTAACGTGTCACTGAGAGTGCTGAGCTCTAAGCCGCTGGGGACTGTGAGCACAGAGGCAGACTGATTCTGTAACGATCGCTGGAGTTTGGCCCTCTTCATAGCTGCTACGAGACAGGTGGGGCTGAACAAGATGTAGTCCCTGGATAGATCAGCATTCTTACTTGACCCATTTTTGTCTTCGCTAAAAGGAGAACTCTTTCTCTTAGACACAAGCTTCTGGCTGTGGAACGGAGCAAGAGAGAATATGTTGACAGAAGCAGTTCAGAAGGACATTAAAGAAATAACACAAAAGCTAGACACGTTAAAACACACATGCTGGAGCTGCCTGCTTGTTGACTGCTTTGTGTGTTCTGACAAGCTACAACATTGGCACAGGCAGAAGCAAGCTTTGAAGTAGTGCTCTGTGGATGCTCCACTTCCTCCGAGTCCTCACTGAAGAGAAGCTTCTGAGCAAACTCTTTGCAGTCAGCTCTCCATCTCGCTTGTTTGCTATCCCCTCTAGGCTCACAGACTCCATCCAGAGGGCAAGGGTCTCTGTGGGATCCTCTGTCTGAAGGATGAAAAGATGATCCATCTCTGATCTGCACCAAATCTCTCTCCTTTTCATTTTGTGCAACTAGTGCAAGGGGGCGTAAAGGGGCAAAGGCAGGTGATGCTGATGATGGTCTTTCTGGAGCATGTCTGTTTACTGCACCGTTTACTGTGGGCTTCACAGGGTCCACAGCATCTAGCGCCTGCAGGGCCTCTTCACTGGGAGCTAAAGTGGACTCTCCCAGCAGAAACACAGCTCCCCCATTCTAAGCCAAAAAACAATGCTTGTGATTTTTTTGAATCAAAGAGGGAAAGAGAGAGTAAAATAAGCTGTCACACTCACTGTGCGGCTGTCTTTGCTGCTGTTCTGTGATCTGTTTGTTTTCTCTGACAGGCTTGTTTTCTGTCTGACTCCATTTGGTGGCTCATCATGAGCTTGGAAGCTGTGCGCAGAAATAAGTACATTCATTACTACAACAGGTACGACTAGCGA
>VVHJ01005997.1:58742-73283 GCA_015107715.1 Tylochromis polylepis
CAACAGGTACGACTAGCGATTATATTAATATTGCTGTCTCCAAGCAACAGCTGACTGTTCATAAATGTCAGTGCAGATAAGTGAAGTGAAACAGGTTACTCACCTTGATTTCTTTTTGATCTGGTGCTGTCCCATGTAGCTCCTCTTTTTCTGAGGACCCGAGGTGCTCATGCTGAACAAACTGCACAGGTTTTAATGAACGCCTGAGTAAGTAGATGTGAGTTAACATGACATAAATTTACCCTCGACAAAGGCTTATAAACTCAATTCAATGTTTACAAAACAAAAGAAAGCAACCGTCAACTCTGAAGTAATTATTTCAGTAGCTAAAAAAAACAATAACAAAACTTTGTTTGATAAACAAATCTCAAATTAAAAAGACCGCCGGAGCGCCACTCTGGTGTTTCACTAAAACAGTCCGACGGAATACAAGCTGTTCCAAAGCAAAGTTCCATTTAGCGTCACTATCGCTACTACTATCGCTACTACTATCTATTCTACTTTGACTATTAATAAGAGGAATATTTATTTTAACTTCGCATACAGCAGTGAATAATGATTGTGTATTTACAGTAGTACTTTTACGTCCTACTTTACTAGTTACGTAGAAGTAAAAGTAATCCATTCTAAACCTTACTGAACCTTACAACATAAAAGTAAAACTATCCATTACACACAAAATGGGTTCCATAGCTGTTCCTATATGTTATAGTCTATTATCAAATTATTATTAATGAACAAGCAAGTATTTTATTTTTGTAGCTGACCAGAGCAGAGGTGATTGAAGTAATTTTATATACTGTTGCATGGTTTAATTTACTGTTCAGCAGTTTCTTTTTCTTTTTCCCTTTTTTCACAATTTAGCTGTTCTTCCTTGACCATACCGTATACATGCTGACGACACAAAGAACACACATTAGTATAATAAACCACAATGTATGTCTAGTGTAAATAAAACTAATACTGATAATTGACAAATTAAATAAAATGTATGTTGTTAAATACATGTTGAAATGTTGATGTATTATGTTTTGGCAAAATTAATTATGCTCCAGGGTATTTACTGGAAAACACTTAATGCCTTAAATTCAGAAGAACTACTACATGTTAAATTTTCAAAATTAACCCAGAAGTTGTTGCATCTCTTATGAAGTGTACTTCTTTCCATTTCTTTTCTGGAAATAATGTGTAACTAGAACAAAATCATCCTCTTCTTTTACTGTAAGTTGAATATTTTAGATCCATTTAGTCTGATCATGTTACAGTGAAAGTAAGTCTGCCTATTCAGCAGGGAGGGATAAAATGTAGACCAGATATGACAGTAATGATGTTTTGGGTTTTTTTGGTTTGGTTTTTTTGTACAGACAGTAATAGGAGGTTAATCTAAATTTGAATCCTCTAGACCCTTTAAGAAAGGATTCACACAACATAAATCCAAAAATATTTATTTGTGATTGGAGAATTGTTCTAATGCAGATGTGACAATATCGTCATTAGAACAGGTTATCCTGGTCATAAATATTAATTTCCTAATTTTATGAAAAAGCTTCTAAAACTTCTAAAGGTATTGCACAGATTAAATCACTGAAAACTGGGCTGCTAACCAAGTACACAAATCAGATGATTATATCAATGATAATCTAAATAAGTCAAGGAACGACTGACCTAGAAACCAGATTTTAAAATTGCTCCTAAGCTTTGTGAGAGAGGGCTACAACAGCTAGAATTAATCACTGTTCTATTGTTGCAAAGATTTTATAATATTTAAAGCTGAATATGCAATTCAGAACTTAAGATGAGTATTATCTACTCTGTTGGCCACGAAAGTGAAATCTGTCAGTCAGAGCATAGACCTTTACTCAAGTCTTTCTTTCCCGTAAGTGCATTCTGGGAGGAGCTATTTCCGTGGTTCAGAGAAATACTTAGGAAGTAGTGCCGAGATCCTCTGAACTCTGTTTACAACTCATATACAGAGTCTCAGTTATGTTTGGCATGGTTATGAAGAAAAAGACCTTTTTTGAGTCAAATCTTGATCCTCTGTGCAAAAATTGCTCAATGTGAATATTTCATTTGTGAGAAATTGCAGGAGATAGATATTGTATGATTTAGGGACCATTTGTGGCTGACTGGCAAGCCTGTGTATGACTCTATCATAGAAACAATGATTACCCCATACTTGACAAATTTACTTGCACCTAACGGATTTTTGTACATCTCTGTTCATATTTTCTCCCTCTAGGCTAATAAAATGTTCCCTGTATGTTAACTATTCTGCTTTAATATAGTCTGTAGTTATTTTTACTGACTGTCTTTGGACCACTGTACTCTACAGTCACTGGACAGCAAAAGGAAGAAACAGCATGGGGAAAACACTACCATGTTATTCAGTTAATGAAACGGCAGCAGTTTGAGCTACAGGAGATGTGGGCGGGGCTTAGAAGTCTATCTCTGGCTGCATGGCGTGAGCGAGCGGCTAGTGGGCGCGCCCGCTGCGACGTTGCGGAGGCTTCAACATGGCGGAAGCCCTGACAACTCAGGAGCAGCTGGTAAGAGTCTCTTCGTGATTTTTTTTCCTTTTTCTTCCTCTCGTAGTATTCATTGTGTACAGTAGTCACCCTCAGTTTATTCTCTAAAGGAGGTTTTTAAAAAAAATCAGATTCTGTCGTGCGGTTATTTCTGGGAACGGGGCGGTGTAGTAAACAGCCCCGGCCCGTTCACAAGCCTCCTGTCGACCGACTCCGGTGTGACTGACAGTAGTTAGCATGTGTGTTAGCGCGATGGCGTTTGCTAGTAGTGGAAGGTATCATTTTTACCGGCAGTCTGCCTTGAATGCTCACTTCCTGATAACTAGGCATTATGTGGACCACATCGATATGTTCATGATTCTAAAGTCAACTAACTAGCGATCCTTAATTCTTTACAGCTGGTCCTACTCATAGAGCTTGTAGTCACTTAACGGCTATCGTTAGCTGTCCAGCCACATGTAACCTAGCCGCTAGCTAATGGCAGTGGCTATTGTTGACTTGCAGGGAATTTCCTAGACTGCGGTCTTACCAGTCTTTTAAAAATGATCTTGGGCTGAGCGTTAAGGTTAAAAAAGATAAACTGATTGTTGTTTTTATTATTTATTATCATTTTATACCATGACACAGTTAGGAATGACCAAAACCACGACTTTGGACGAGTGTTTTGCTACGAGCCAGCGAAGTAGCAATATCCCGTCTAACTGATTTAAGGTGGACAATTCACAGAAATGATCCTCCGGTTCCTAGCATTGTTGTTGCAATCACTTTCTAGTAAAAGGGGTGGGTCTGAGATAAATGGCAAACATGAAATGTCATGCTGCTTTTCTGATTACAGCATTATGTTACAGCTTCTGGCCTGATCTTCATCTACTTATGACAAGGTTAACGGATCAGTGAGCAAAGTTACAGGGCATGCTTTGGATGCTCCCCAGATTTGCAAATCTTATCTGTTGATAGCTATAATCACTTTCGCGCACACAGTAACGTCTGTCAACTAACTGCCCGCACCACTTAACGTCTGTAGATTTAGGCTGCTCTTGTTTATTGTCGTCTTGGATTACATGTCAACCAGGGGAAAGCGACCATCCTGGTGTTGATGTTCCGTTATCGGGTACCAGGTTAATCTTGTGGTCATGTAATTCAAATATGCCCCCTGAATCCTATGAGTCTTTCAGTAGTTTTTGTCCCACTTAAAAATTTAGGCCCATAGTGATAGTTCTCTTGATGTGTTAATACTTTGTAAATGAATATATTTATTACCAGTCAAGGCCTTGCATCATCTTGACATATAATTAAGACTGTGCCAGAGAATTGCACACGTTTGTCCAAATATTAGTACTGGATTAAAAAAAAATGAAAAGTCTACATTCTGGATAATTTCTAGTATCCATCCATTATATAGTTATTTGTCACACTTCATCCATTTTCTGCATGGGGAAAAGATGTAAACAGAGACAGTAAAAACACCAGCAAAACCAGTTTTGTTAGTTATGGATTCATTTAAAAAAAAAAAATTTTTATCAAATGATTTTCTTTTAAATGCATACATTTCAGTTAAATAAGGTAACAGACTCATTATGTGTTTAGTCACTCTCCAAAATCCCATGAGCCATAAAAAAAAAAACCCCTCCGTTGACATTTTCACATGGATAGTGCCACATATTGAATGAGCATATCTTTTGTTTAGGCCTACAACTAATAACAAATTTGATTATGAGACGAGGTGCTTAAGCATTTGGATGGGTTACCACGTTTGCCAAAAAATACTGAGTGGAGAAACTCGGTATTTTGGATCATGTTTATAATGGTCCATTTCTTTGTCCTTATTTGTGTGCATATATAAAGCTTCTTTGTGTATAGCTGAAAAGTTCATTGTTGTCCCCATTTTTATACTTTCCTCTTGGTGCCTTCAAATTTAGAGGATGGATGCAGCGTACTTGGAGCAAAACAATCTGACTGTTGTTTCTTGGCACATGAGTGCTATTGTTGATAGTATCTTCCAGTGGCGCGCACTTCACATTATTTAATCTTTGAGAGCATTGTGCACTTTTCTTGTCGTGTCAACAATCATCCCGATATTACCTTTCATATTTTATGGATATCTTTTAAAGCCATAAAAAAAAGTTTAAAAAGTTCTATACACAATTTCTTTTTTATTTTCTTAACGTGTGCCCACCTTCTCCTGTGTCTCTTCAGGCTGTAGAGGAGTTCCTGAGTGAGGTGCGGAGCAGGGAGCAGCCTCACAGCGCTGGGCTCGTCTCTCAACCTACAGCTGTTAAGTTTCTTATGGCCCGCAAGTTTGACGTCTCCAGAGCCATCGATCTTTTCCAAGCATACAAGGTATGGCACTGTTTCAACTGGTGACAACATCATCTGTTTACCTTCTGTCGTCACAAGAACACCATCGTGCTTAATTTGTACTTTGAATAGCAATATAGTTCCAGTTTTTCAGATAAATATCACACATCGAATTGGTAACAATTTCTTCAGTGGTGTGTAGATATAAAATATAATAATCCTTAAAAATAATCACAGGCTTGTTTGTAAATGCAGGAAATCTTTAAAATTAATAGCATTAATGCCCTATAAGTATATCTAATGATAAGTTTTCTGTTGGAAAAAGAATATAAGTGAGTTCACAGGTTATTACATCTCTCAATGTTAAACATTAAAATATTAATATAGTTATAACATGTAATTATTGATGCTTAAATAGTTATCTGTTATCTGTTAAAGTTAAAAAAAATGAACTGGAGTGGTACTTGTATAGCACTCAAGCAGGGCACTCAGAGAGCTTTTGCACCACATGCAGAATTCACTAATTAGTAGAAATAATTGAGTTCTGTTTAAAAAAAACACAAACAAAAAACCCCTTGAGTTGCAAGTTAATAAACAGGTTTTTGTAATACACAGACTAACAACTGAATCCCAAATTTTAAGGATTTCTTATACTGTTAAGTGTTTGTTTACACACTAAGTCATCTATAAGCTTATGACTTTCCCCTGTCTCTCCTATATCTATCTTCATTTATGAAAATTAGAACACAAGAATCAAAGAGGGCATAATCAATATCAACCCTGACGAGGAGCCCCTACGCTCTGAGCTGCTGAGTGGCAAATTTACAGTCCTGGTGAGTGATGAAGCAATAACAAGTCACTTAACAAAAAAGGAACTGCAGCTTATCATTTTGCATTAACACCCAAGAATACACAGAAAATTATGCAAGGTGGTGCCGGTCATTAAAGAAGAGTTTTATGTGTTTCTGTATGTGCATGTCACGGGGCTCATGTAAGCTTATTTTTGTATTTCTATGAATAGAAATGAAGTAAAGTTTTCATTTTCAATATATTCATTTGCACTGGTGTAAAATTATGATCTGCTAATATTTCTTCCAGCCTGGCCGTGACGCAAAAGGTGCTGCTGTAGCACTCTTCACTGCTCGACTTCATCGGCCAGACCTCACCACCCATAAAGCTGTTCTCCAGGCCATCATCTACCAGCTGGACAAAGCCATAGAGAGGTAAAGTGTGAACCATACATAAACTGTTTCCTATGACACTTTATCATGTTATTTTGATCTGGTACAACAGTTCATCCACTGTGATCTGATGTTAATTCATAAAGATATAAATATCAATAAACAGGTTGATCATTAGCGTAACATGAAAAGTCCCTGGTTGAAGACCAGGAGGAGACACAAACACAGTCTCAGGTGATCACAAGGTAGTCTCTTTCAAATGCCGATCTTAAGCCCACATAAATGGGAGGGTTGTGTCAGGAAGAGCATCCAACATAAAAATCTCTTGCTGTAGCGATCGGTTGGAATAAAGGATCAGCTGAAAGTACCTTTAAAAATATTAAATAACTAAGTGAAACACAGAAATCAATTATAATAGATAAAAAGTGTATTTTTAAGAACATTTATTTTGCTCTTTAACTTTAAAGTTCTTTATTTCTTTACAGTGTTCAAACTCAAAGGGATGGGCTCATATTTATTTACGACATGACCAACTCCAGTTATGGAAATTTTGACTATGAGCTCTGTGTCAAGATTCTCAATTTGCTCAAGGTAAATATAAGGAGCTTTTTTTTTTTCCTCACGTTGTGTTTGATGATCTTGGAATTCAAAAATGCTTTTCACCACTGTTTGTTTTGTTTTGTTTTTGTTTTTTTTTTTCAAATTCTCTCTCTGATATTTGCATTTTGCAGGGGGCCTTTCCAGCTCGTCTAAAATGTGTTTTCATTGTGTCTTCACCTCTTTGGTTTCGAGCACCTTTTGCGGTTCTTCGCCTCTTTGTACGCGAGAAGCTGAGAGAAAGGGTGTGTCTCTTAGTTTCATCAAGGATTGTATCATGTATAAGATGTTTGTTGTTCATTATTTAATATTTATTTTCTCTCTTCTCCTCACCAGGTCTGCACAGTGAAAGCTAATGAGTTGGCAAGTCATATCCCAGTTTCCTCCCTCCCTGAACACCTGGGTGGGACATCCCAGTATAACCATGTGGCTTGGATTCAATCCTGTGTTAACTTAAACACAAACACTGTTCAGGGTGACATGAAAGAACATGACACACATGACTGCGTGGGAAGCCTGTTGCGCTCTTATAGCTTAGAGAATAGCAACACAAGCGTAGATGCAACACTGTCCCACACGCATATAAATACACAAATAGGTCCTGAGATAGCTGTGGCTAACTCTAACTGCTATGATGACAGCAACGCAAACCCACACAACCACTGTGTTGTGGAGAGCAGGACTCGAGGCCAAGGCCAGCACCAGCATAGTCCAAATTCTGCTCCGGACAGATTGCAGGTGAACCACCAACACTGGAACGGCTCAGCAGTGAGCGGAGCCAACATGGCTGTCATTGGCTCCAGCGCCAATGCTAACATTAATGGTAGTGGCTGCCAAGCTCCTCCCCAGTCAGACACGCCCCCTGATACACCCCTCTCAAAGAAAACTGATGGGGCTGTGGTGAGTGCCAATGAGGGCGTAGAGGAGTATGAGGAGGGTGAGGAGGAGGAAGGAGTGCCTCCGTTGCCTCAGAAATCTCAGCCTCGTCCACCCCACCAGCCTTCCTCACAATCCCCACCGCTGTCCTCATCTTGGGGTCCTGATGATGAGAACCACTGCATGGAGGTGTCTGTTCACATGCCAGAGCAGGGAGCCATGACAGTGCATGACCTGGTGGAGTATGTGAAGAGAAAGAAGAAGAGGGGGATCTATCAGGAGTATGAGGAGATCCGCAAGGAGCCACCTGCAGGCACCTTTGACTACTCTAAGTAAGACTTGTCAAACTCTCATATTTTGTGTGTCCGTCAGTATGAATTAAATGTATAACATCAGCCCAGAGCTTCGGTTTGTTATGTAGCCTCACATTAGACTCATCTTTGCAGGAAATTGTCCAATCAGGTCAAGAACAGGTACAGTGATGTTCTCTGCCTCGACCAGTCACGAGTGCGACTGTGCCCGCTCTCTAATGATGAGGATGAGGTAATAATTCATATGTAGATAAATTTCAATCAATAAATTATAAGTAGTTACAGTGTCTGTTGTTAATACAATATTATTGTTTATCTCTGGGAATTAGTGGAGATTACATTAGCATTTAGTTGAGATGAAATACATGTTTATTATTGGCAACTGAAAGTATCTCATAAAGTTAAGACATTGAATGTTGACCCAGTCTGTGTATTCAAAATGTTTTGAATACAAATGTATCGGTGTGGGTTTTTTTAGACAGTGGTCTAAGTTTAGAATTATTTACTGCAAGTAAAGTTAAGCACACTTTTTTTTTCTTTTTTTTTTTAAACTATAATGTGTAGCATCCTCTTACCCAAGGCAAAATAACTGAACGGTGAATCCCACTGCTGTGTTTTGCAGACATCAGACTACATTAATGCTAGTTTCATGGATGGGTACAAGAGGAGCAACGCCTACATCGCCACTCAGGGTGAGAAGCTGTTCACATCAATTCCTGCTTTACTCTTTATTGCTTGTAGTTTAGCATATTTTTATGATGTAATGCGATAATTCCTTGAACAGCTTTTATCTTTCAATTAATGTAATTCTAAGTGCTTTAACTGGAAAACTGCAGGACTCCTTCAGATATTTATTTATTATCCTTTGGTCATGATGTACGTCAGATGCCTCCCTAATGGGATTGTGAGATGGAATGGAGCGTGAAGATCCAAAGTGCCTCAACCCCTTTGAGCAATACTGTAGTTGTCTATACTGAGAAGAACTACAGTATGGATAATACTATGAATAGTACATGAGCTATTAGCGCTGTTGCTCTCTGGGTTCTTCTATTGTTTCGTCTGATCTCTATTGACTGTAACTGATCAGTCTTTCACTTTACTGACTTGGAATCTCAGCTGGCCACATTGTCAGATTTACCTTTTACATGCCAGCTTTGCTCTCACTCCTCACCTCTTTTAGTCTGGAGCCCTATACTGTTTCATCACTAGCAGTAATGTGAATTACCAAGCTGTTTTTATGATTTGTACCTGCCCGGACTTCCGGGTCCTTCATACTGAATCCATCAACAGCAGTTCTTCAGTACATATCTGCTTAGCTCCTACAGCTGTGGTTCTACTGTTCCAACTCTCTGCTGCTATTACATTTCTACCTGGACATATATCTGTCTGTCAGAGATGTATTCATCCTGGATCCCAGTGTAAATTTCACATTGACTGCTTGGAGATTTTAATATGGATATTATCTGTATGCATGTTAAAATACAGCAGTCTCTCTCAGTAGTCAGTGTAAAATTTCCATATGGATAATATCATGCGACACCGATAAGGATAAGTGGAAGAGGATGGCTAGATGGATAAAATGGATAATGTTCTCACGCTGGACTTAAATAGTCTTTTGAGTGACACTGACAGCCTCCCCACTATAAACTCTTAACCTATCCCTGAGGGTCTTCATGGACTTTTAGATGCCCTTGCTTTAAAAACATGGGCTATCTACAGAAAAAATCTACTTGGTACACAGATCTAATCAGCTCAGGTCAAGGGAGCAAAGGACCCTCTTCTGAATGGTCAGGAACATACTAACCTAGCTCTGCTGCCTCATCTGTACCCACCCTCTTACTGTAATTCTTTAATGTCATTTCTAAAATACTAAAATAGACAAGATCACTAACACTTCCTGCTATTTTCCTCCTCCTTTTCCCCTCACTTTTGTTCCCTTTTCAGTTTGAAACTTCCTTCTGTTGCTGGGTGTCATCCTTGACAGCACACTTTCTTTCCAAGCTCACTACAGTAATGTCACTCACAGCCAGTATTATTCCTTGGTTATGTTCTGCATTGTTTACTGCAACTTCTTTCTCTTTGGTCTCCCTATCAAGTTCATCCACAAACTTCAGCTGGTCCCAAACTCTACTGCTCGTATCATAACCAGAACTCCCTCCATTAGTCATTTAGTCAAACTTCATTGACTAAATCAGATTTAAATTTGTATTTTATTCATCAAGATTCTGCTCCTCACCTTTTAAGGGATTCCCTAAACTTCCTTTACAGTATCTCTCTTGTACTCTCAGATCCTGCCCCGTGCCTCTGGAACTCCCTCCCACCAGACATAAATTTAAATTTCCTCTCAAAACTCTCTTCTTTAAGCTGGCATATTCACTTTAACTGTCACATGAACCCTCTGTTCTTAATTAGTTTATATATTGTAAAATAGTTTTATTGTCATTGATACTTCCTAGCTCACCATTTAAAAAAAAAAAAAAAAACTCTTCTGTGAAAGGTGAGCTGTAGTGTTTTGAAAGACACCTAAAATAAAATGTGTTGTTATTATCATCTTTTCCCTCAGGTCCTTTGCCAAAAACCTTTGCTGACTTCTGGAGGATGGTTTGGGAACAGATGGTACTTATCATTGTAATGACCACCAGGTGAGACTCCAGTTTGGATTGCTGATGTAAACTTTAATGTAAGGATTTGTACAAATGATGGCACATTATTGATGGGTTATGAACGAGATGAAAAGGGATTTACTGTGTCTCTTAGGGTGGTGGAGCGTGGACGTGTCAAATGTGGACAATACTGGCCTCTTGAGGAGGGCAGGACTGAGCAGCATGGATACTTCTTGGTCAGGAATACACACATCCAAGTGTTTCAGGACTTCAAACTTTCCCATCTTGAACTGTACAACACACAGGTAGATCGCACGTATAGTTTACATTTCTTTAACTCAGTTTAAGTCTTTTGAGATGATAAAATGTAAATAGAAGTTTCATTTATTAATTTGGAGTTGTCTAAATCTGTAAATTGTGAGGATTACAATCACCATTTCTTATTTTCCAACAAGGCTTAAACATGCCAACTCACAAGAAAGAAGTGACTATCTTCTCTCTTTATCTGCTCTCCTGTGAAATCGTCTGGCCTTTTAGTCTGGAGAGAGACGGAAAGTGTGCCACTACCTCTATGTCAGCTGGCCGGACTTCGGAGTGCCCAAGAGTGCTTCTGCTATGTTGGACTTCCGTGAACATGTTCTGCAAAGGAGGGAAGCTGCAGTCCAGACCTTGGGATCTAGCTGGAGAGGGCCTCCAGGGGGCCCACCTGTGGTTGTCCATTGCAGTGCTGGCATTGGGCGTACAGGTAAAGAGTAGGGATGTTCTTAGCAGCTAATTTCTTAGTCGACCAACTGTGGGGAAAAAAAATTAGACTAACCTACTAGTCTAAAACTAAGAAACACTCGTATATCAAGTTAAATCTGAGAACCCTTTAATGGACAACCATTAAACCATTGACATCATTAATCCCGTTCTTCAGTAATGAATCTTGCCACTTAACTGTGCAGCACCTCACATCGTGTATTATGAACATTGAACATTATATTCCAAATAGACAAGGAAGAGGGAAAAACACTGACAATAAACCTTTCAAAATAAAGAAGCGGCTCTACTTTGAGCCCCTCCTGAATGACTGAACTCATCACTCTATCGCTAAAGGAGAGCCCATCCACCCTTCAAGATCATTTTTGCTGCTTGTATCTGCGATCTCATTCTTTCGCTTTTAAAAGAACTAAGAATAACAGTGGTAACAAAAGATCAGGCCCAGAGCAACAGATTTACGGTATTTCTCAACATTGACGCTCCATCTGGCGGCAGATGGCTGCATAACATTTAGGACACAGCAATTTACCGGCACTGGGCATCAATTCAAATGTTTACAATTAGATTATACTACTAGCACGTCTGGTACAAACTAGTAACACTAGGGATGATTAGTTGTGTAGTTGAGTAGTTGCACACATGCCTGGTAAAGACATCATTATCTGATTTAAATACTTTTAAGTATAGATTTATAGGGCACTTATACATCTTAAGGCAATCTCTTCTGAGAGTTTCACTTTACTGTTTGAACCTGGAGCTGGTGCCACTTTAAATAAATGGTAGCTAACTTTTAAATAGCCCAAGAAACTGGTTATTAGGTTTAAAGCTCGGAAGACAGTAAAGCAGTCTGCATCTGTCCCATAACTCTTAAGTGATTTTTGCAGTGCCTGTTTAGCTCAGAGGGCTTATACATGTTGGTGAATCTTCAGCCTGTTATTTTAAAAGTACCTCACCAGTGTGTGAGCCACAACTGTGTCTTTATATCAGTGCCACTGCCTTGCCTTCCTAATTGTAATTCATGCAGTTGATATACAAAATTAAAATCCCACCAAATCTGTATCTGGTAAACAAATGTGAGGTATTGTGTGCGCAGGTGGTATTGCCTTGTATTATTTAGACGATGACCTTTACTTAATTAACCTCTTTCCATCTGCTGAACTGCAGTCTTCATGTTTTCTGTGATTGGTACAGTTACCTGTTGCATTTATTTTGAGGTTTTAATCTGTTGTTTTGTGTCCAACAGAAACCTTTTTAATTGAATTCTTTTAAGTGTAACTTCTGGATATTCATCCCTCGTGTCTGTTTAGGCACATTCTGCACACTGGATATCTGCCTGTCCCAGCTGGAGGATGTTGGCACAGTAGACGTCTGTCAGACGGTGCGGCGGATGCGTACACAGAGGGCTTTCAGCATCCAGACCTGGGACCAGTACTATTTCTGCTACACAGCGATCATTGAGTATGCCCAGCGGAATGGGAAGCTGAGCCCAGTGCAGTGGTCTGACTCAGAGCTAGAGACAGACAGCGAGTGAGAGACATACGGAGGGTAATTAGATGAATGGAACAGTCAATCTAAGCAGAAGTCATAGGAATGAGAGTGAGGAGTGGCGTTTCTGAGTACATAAAGGAGATGACTCTTCAGCCATAACAGAGAAGAGGCACAAGATGGCAGACTCCTGCAGTTGCTCTTCCTTCTTCCCATGAGTTGATAAACTGAGAAAGCAAAGAGCTGGAGAAGAAAATCCAGTGCAGTGGAAACTCTGCATTTCATCATTGATGAGCAAGCTGGCCTGCCAATTTCCAAGCCCCCACCTTTTTTTTGTTTGTTTGTTTTTTAATTTAGCAAACTACGGGGGGGTTTGGCCTGCCCCGAACCTGTCTTGTCGACAAAAGCGATGTACGAGTAGCATTTTTATATTGACTTGCACATGAGGAATGACAAACTTGAACTTTACCCCTAAAAGCCCTCCAAACCTGGATCTTTGGTCCTTTTTGTATTTCTTGTTTCTTCTCAACTCTGAACAAATCTGTGATCGCAGATAAAATGTGCGGGGTATGAAAAGGTGAAACTTGAAAACATTTCTTTTCTTTTTTGTTTTGTTTTTCTTAGAGGAAATGGTTCTCTTTGAGAGAGTGTTTGTGACAGATCAGTGTGTGAGCCATTTAGTCCATTTCCATGTTTTTTGTTTTTTTCCCCATGTTAATTTTTTCTATGGTGCATTTTCTATGCGAGTTTCATATTTGTGCATATGTAGACTAACTTTTAAAAGCCAAAGTCCTCAATCTGAATGCTTGGATGTACTCCTTACTGAGATATTATAGACTGAAGCCCATGTATATTCTTGTAACATACATTTATACATTATTGTGCATAATAACAATTTCTGAAATAGGAGCAAAAAAAAGCCTTGTTTAATATAATTGACTTAACCTTGAGGAAAGAATTCCTGTGTAGCGAGCCAGGCTATGACAAAAATATAGAAGAGTTCTGGTTTTAAACTAATGTTGTATTTCAAATCTCTGATTTGTCAGGTCTAATATCGTCTTTACTGTTGGAGCGTTCTGATTGGACGATCTTAAGTAATTTGGCCTTAACTTGATTCACTGCCTCGTCCTTCTAAGGCCCTGAACCATACCTTTAAACTGTACGCTTTTATTTCCTCCCTTGTTCCTCCCCTTTTTCAATCTGACTCCATTGACACCACAACTGTTGTTTGATACCTGAGGTATGCTCTCCCTCAGATAATTGTGCCTTCACGTTTTCCTTAGCTTAATGTCTCACTAGTAAGTAACACCCAAACTAGTGCACTTGCATAGAACACGTTAACTTTGTGCCACACAGGACCCCCACATTTTGCCTATAAGTCCTGTACATAGCACTCTGTATACAAAGTAGTGAGTTATCTGGGAGTTAGCTTTGAGACGTGGCTATTCTTTTATCATTTGACCTCAGGGGGTGTTTTTGCCTAGTGTCAAAGATCCGTTTCTGGGTTTGCCTCTGGTAAATTATCATTTAAGGAGAAAAAAAAATCTATATCAACTTTATTTTGTATTTTTTTTACTGTATTGTATCCTACTGTATTTATGTCTTTGTACAACTTCTACATTATTGAAAATCCGTGAATGTTGGTACGATGCGACAAAGAAAAACAGACCAGTTAATGCATTTGATAAGCTGAACAAATCGAACGAGGAGTGAACTATATATATTTTTCTTTGTTGTTCACAATGACATTGAGGTGGAAACTGTCACTTGCCATAGTATTTTCAGAACTGACTTGTATAAATGGTGATTGTTCAAGTTTAGGACAATAAGGGGTTGGGATAGGGGTTGGGATGGGGGATGGGGGATTGGATGCAGGGTAGGGTGGGGTAGGGTGGGGTGGGGT
>VVHJ01005998.1:29871-42700 GCA_015107715.1 Tylochromis polylepis
CTAAAATTAAAAAATATATATGTATTGTGTATGTGTGTGTGTGTGTATATATATATATATATATATATATATATATATATATATATATATATATATATCCCTGTACTAGAATTGTCATTAGGTGGTATGGAGTACATGTCAGGCCTTGCATGATAGCAGGGTTAGTTGTTGTGCTGTGTGTGTGTGTGTGTGTGTGTGTGTGTGTGTGTGTGTGTGTGTGTGTGTAGTGAACTGCATATAGAAAACGTCTGTGAATGTGCTGCAGCAAAGCAGGCGTGCATCTCCGGCAGCAGCCACCAAACAGCTCCTGAAGGGGCAGTCAGGCTGCAGCTGTTTGTTTATTTAGCTCTAACTTGTAATTACGTCTCCGACAGACGGCACCACGTAGAAAAGACATATTTGGCTCCACTCAGCAGCCAGTCGTCAAAGGGCGGTCGCTGTCCCATTTGATTACAGTTGTGCATTGTAGCCATGCCATCCCGATGGCCTGGGAGAGGAGAACCACAAGAATATCACTTAAGAGGCCATTGTAAGTGACTCCACTGTTCTGAATGTGTTAATATGAGGGAATATTTCACATGACAGAACAAAACTTTCATTTTAAATGGGTATCTGTTAAGTTTCAACTAAAGCACACAGCAGAAGTGCACCAGAGTAAATGTGGTTCCAGGCTAGGTTGACGTATTATTCTGTGTTTTCAAAATGCCAGCACAGGTCCAGCAATTTGAAAATGCTTTGTCCAGGTCAAAGAAGATTTCTGCTTATCATACAAACTATATGGAAATGTCCCCCTGCTAGCACAGATGCTTGCTGCGCTCCTTCATTTGGCATTCATAAGCAGTTGTGACGACCTCATCAGTTAGATGGAGCTGACTCCAAGACGGAGACAACAAATCCGCAAGACCTCAAAATGAGAGGAGCAGGAAGACAGAGACTCCACTTCACAGGAAGCATGCAAACTGAACCGAATTCTCTCCCCCCCTCTCTCCTCCTTTCTTCCCTCCCTTTTTCTTCACTCGCTAGTTTAAAGTTGTCCTGGCTTTTATTTTGAGAAATATTAATTTGGTAGAAGAGTGGTGTCGTATCTGAAACACAACACAGAGAAAGAAAAAAGAGAGAGGGAGAGTGAGAAAAAAGGGGGGAAAGAGGGGAGGGGAGGGGAAAAAAGAGGCGCAATGCCTGCACATTTCTCTCGCTTGACGTTTTGCTGAAGTTTGTACGCCACTTGAGCCCGCCGTTTCCCTCGCTAATGATACCAGCGGAGCCTCTCTGGGGAATGGCGTCCGTCGTGCGCCTGGCTTTCACATTTCCAGCACCAGGTATTTTGGGATACGAAAGCGGGGACTATGAGGCACATCATTCCAAGAGCTCATCTGGTTCTTTCTCTCTGTCTCCCTCTCTCTCTCTCTCTCTCTCTCTCCTGCTTCCTCTCTCCTCTCCAATCGGCTTCACTCCTCTCCTCTTTCTTGTTGTTGTTGTACTTCTGCATACGCAGACATTCTCTGTCTCACTGTAGTTCTGTCTTTCTTTCTTCCTCCCTCCCTTTCTCTTTCCCTCTTACTTTTTGATTTGGTAAGGATGATTTCAAATGTGGAGGGGAGGAAAAAAATGCATGCACAGGAGAGGGAAGAAATCTTTTTATTAACTTATTCATTGTATGTGAAATCAAGAGGATTTTTCCTTTCTCCCCTCTGCTCCGTCTCCCCCTTCCTCTTGGTTAAGGCAAATGAATGTTTAAAGAGGTAATTTACTGGGCCCTGGCAGGATCTACATTGTGTATTACACAAACAGGCAGCAACAAAAGGAAATTCTAATCTAGACAGTAACACGACTGCACAGAGGATCCTCGGCGGGGGGTCTAGATGAATTATACAACAATCTGTGTTCTCCCTCGTTTAATTTAAAGGTCTGTTTTCAAGGCTATCACCAGATCCCACTTCAGAAGAGAGACTTGGCCCACTGAGGTCAAGCCCATATTGACAAATATCAAGAGGCAAGAAAGCAGTGCCCAAAATGCAGATATGAATAAGTAAAGGCAAACAGATAAGCAAATGTAAAACTATAAGGCAGAGGGGAGGCAAACAGACAGGCATGCACACAACGTCTGCCTCCCAGACGAGGCATGTGAAAGCACTCGTTTAGAAATTGTTTGATGGGGCTGCTTGGCTGTCAGGGTCTCTTAGTTTTCATGTGGATATACTGTAAAGAAGGTGTCATTGCTGATGGTCTGCAGCGCTCGGAGGCCGATCACCCCCCTGCCCTTGAGGTTTATTAGCGCGAACGGAAATTGCCTTCGTGCATTAATTTTTGGAGATGCTGCTTCCAGAGATGGACTGAGGCAATATTGTGAATTTTGGTTGCATAATAGCCATGTGATCATGGCAGGTACCTCATGGTTCTTTTATTTTTAACCTCCACTGATGTAGTTTCAAGTAACTCTGAATGATGTCCGCCTAAATCTTTGAACTAAAATATCCTTAGAAGAACAGCCCCCCTGCTGGACATATTTTCCTGTCTCTTTCTCCACCTCAACTGTCTCTTTTTCCTTTCTCGCGTTTCAAAAAGAGCGCCAGGTGGTGACAAAATTGCCCAACCACCCAGTGTCACCTCATGTCGCCACTGATTTTCCTCATAGGTCAGTGCGAGCCACCTACGGCAACCTCCCCCTGCCCTCTCCCAGTCCATCATACCTTGGACAATCAACAGGTCACAACCCCCCCTAACCCTTCCCTGTGGCTCACCACCAGCCTCCTTCTGGCAGGATGAGTTTGACCTTTGACCCCTCGAGCAGACAGCTCAATCTGCTTTTTATGGCACCAGTCATAGCGAAGAAAAGAGAGACCACAGCCACATCAGATGGTCCCAGGGAAACAAACACTGGCAGCTTCATTTCTTTTTCATTGTAACCCTTCCTCAGTCACATGCACTCAGTGTTATGCTTTGAATTAACAGCGTGACATTGCAAAGCACTTTGGGCATTTACACGTTGTCCTTACATATTATTCGCTTCCTTTATTTTCCCAGCTCATCATCAGTGTTCTTTAATAGTCTGAAGCTTCTGGAGCTTTTATTTTTGCTTGCTTGTACCTCGAAAGTCATAACCCAGTGCTGAGGAATGTGATCTGATTGAGGAGGCATTTAAAAAAAGAAGAACTCTGATGCAAATTTGGCCCCTAGTTCACAGCAGAGCTGGCAGTGATGTTTGCTCCCTTACGTCCTCTGTGCTCCACCGCTGATTTAACCTCCAGGGATGAGCAGCCAGTGATCACAACGCTCAGAGGAAGTTAGCGGCCTCCACTCTCCAGAGGCCAGCACTTCCTCTTGATTTCGCCTGTTCTGTCGAGAAAGAAAAGGAAGGTAAAGATAAAAAAACACCCCTGCTAAGCCGTGTGTGTGGGCTTCACACAACTCTAAAACTGCGTCATCAGCACAAAAGATGAAACTCTGAGTATGTGTGTGTCTTTGCGCGAGTGCATGTGTGTGCATGTGTGTATTTTAGGCAAGGTGCCTGCCCTGGAGCTAGATAATGTGAACAGAAGCAGATGGGGAAACTTAAACGCACACCCACTAGGGTATAGCAGAGCTGGCACAAAGTGAGAAGAGGTCTTAGAACATCTCCCAGCCCGAGTGGATGCCAACACTCTCGCTATCACTGAGACTGGATGACAAAGAGAGTGAAAAAGAGAGTGAGAAAGAGAGTAAGTGAGAAATAGAGGATTTGTGGGGTGTGTGTGTCTGTGTGTGTTTTCTACAGTACCTCTACTTTTTGTTCTTTTTGCATATTTATTCCTTTTACGAAACTGCCCTCTGTCCTTCTGTTTCGTGTCTCATCTGCTGCGCACCAACACTAGGTGTGTCGGACTTTGAGAAATGCCTTCTTGCATTCCACACATTTTGCGTATCATTTTATAACATTTAAAATAAAATGAATGTAAAAGTGTAAGTGGATGTGGTTGCAGGCCACAATCGTTTGCAGGACAGAAACAAAAAAAGGCAAAAGGAAAGCCACATAAAGTGGGTTCCATGTTTGTTTACAGTGCCATGAAATTCTGGATCAAAGGACCTTACGTATTATAATAGCTGATACTCACGCGCTTGATTGATTAACCCCACATGAGAGAAGTAATAAGATTTCAAACAGTCCATCATTGCAAACATAAGTGCGCCAAACACTTGGGCCTTGCAGGAATTCACCATCTGCCTTGTAGATATTAGCAATTAATATGCAATAAAAACCCTCCCATGCAAACCCAATGAGGAATAAATGTGTCAGTGAAGAAAAGCATTCAAAAAGAAACACGCAGGCTTAGTTATATTTAAGGTTATGGACTTGATAGATCAACATGCAATAAGCTTTCATCATTCCAGCATCCACAAGGGTTTACAGACACTCAGAAAACACTACTAAGGGTTTAATATTAGTAAATGCAAGTTTGTTATTTCTCTGAAGATACTGAGCTACTTTACGTAGGATTTTTTAAAACTCACAGCTGGTACTGCGGTAGTACCATAAAGATTACAACATAACAGTGTTGATTTTTTTTTCTGTTTTTTGTTCTGCACAATTTTTTAAAAATCATGACATCCAGATTCTAAAAAGGGAGACCTCCTAAATCACTCCGACCCCGCCTGTTCGACAATCATGCAAGAAGCACTTGTTCCAAACCTTAGTCATGCGTCACATTTTGCAAAGCATCTAAGTCACTTGGGACCAATCTGCTTAGGCTCATAAATCAGCTCTGGATCTCCACATAAGCCAGACGGGGAAGGCCAGGGTAAAAAACGGGGCCAATGATTCCTCCCTGCCGCAATGAGATGCACATGTTTCTGCCTGGTGGGTGGGAGCTGGAAAGGTCAGAGGGGGTGTGTAGGTTAATAATGAGGTGAACTTGATCTTCTCCAGTCCCAGAGAAGACCAGTCGCTCTTTCCCCCCAGAGGGGAGGAAGACCATTATCTCAGCAATGTAAGAAGAGGAAAGTGATGAGGGAGCGAGTGGTGGTGATTCTAAACTGCTGGGTCAGATCATGGTGGTGAGATTACAGATAATTGGTTTATTAGTATTGATAGCAACAGTAGTAAAAATTCCAGTTGTACTGGCAATATTAAGAAGAAGACTTTAAGGTGGACTATACATATGCTGATCAGTGATGGATGATGATGGCCAAAGTTTCAAATAATGAGGTCAGCACACGGAAATCTACAAATGAAGACTATTTTGGACTATATTGACTCATGGAAAACTGCTCATTCAACAGTATGTACACATTATAGTGTCAGAATTTGCCTTTTCTTTCCAACACCTCATTACAAACCCTTTTTAATACTTGACACACTTAACAAGCATTACAGTGGACTCAAATGTTACACAACCAACAGCTGTATAAGGGCTTGCTGTAAATAATCATTTTGTATTTCACATCTTTAAAACTTATAACTATATCGAGCTCATACTGGATTTATACTGAATTATTGTCAGGGATAAAGATCAGGACATTATGTGCTCCTTAATTGTTTCATGCTATAGCTGTTGATTTTTCTGCATGCATGGTAAAATCATAAGCCAGTGGGCAAAGCTGAGCATAGTGCTAAGTAGGATTTAGGAAACTAGATCCTGATCCCCTTGGGCACACTGTTCCAAAGCTTAATGGTCCTGACAGAAAACACTTTTAACACTCTTGACCTCAAGTCTAGACTTTGGAATGACCAAAAAGGTCTCAGAGTTCCTTTTCCATGTGTCAGTCATTAAAACATAAAACGGGAGCTACTCAGGTGCAGCTATTCAAATCCCCTTCATTAGATAAGACTGAAAATATGTGAATATGCATCACTGAGCCACAGTATTAAAATGATCTTGATGTCTTGGACCATTTAATCAAAATGCAGTGTAGTACTGAGACACCTTTGGTCATTCATGTGAACTTTGGCACCTACCACTTGTCTTAAAAGCATGACGCTGTTCTTCTGGTAGCACTATCACTGTTTAATAGCAGCAGGTTTCCACCAGTGTGCCCTGTCATTTCTCAAGAACTGCTCTGAGAAGGCTTGAGGAATAAGACAAAGAGGCCAAGTCGTTGTACCAGCCTCCAAGCTCTCCAGATCCCAATCAGATCAATAAGCCACAGTATCCACCTAAAAAAGTCGGACATACCCAGTCCCCACCAACCAACAAAACCCAAAGGGTCCCAATGCTACACAGTGAGAGGTCTGGTGTCTACCTCCTACAGCTCAGAGCTGTTACAGTTCAGTCACACCAGAGTGAAAATAGGACAAAACCTCCCTGCAACTAGGAAAAATGGGTGCTTGTCCGATATTTACATAGAATTTTTTTTGCAGTCAGAGAGCGAATGCACGTAGTTGCAGTGGCTAAGTGGTCGCCCAGAGGTTGAGCACGCAACACCCTCAACTTCTGGGTAACCACTTTTAGTGAGGTCCAACTAACTGCAATCACTAACAGATTTATAAATGCAGAGAGATTACTAACACGTTCCAATCAGCCTGTGTCAGCCCGCATCGATGAGCGCAACTTAATACAACCATTTAGAAACTGGTTGCCAACTGGTTGCATTCTGGTTATATTCTTATACAAAACCAAGATTGCCAAGCTCCTTTGTCATTTTGTAGTTAACTTGTTAACTAATTATGTTAATGTGAAGTTCTGTTTGATGTGGATTTCTTTGTATGTAGATGGCAACAGATTTACAATTTGCTCTGACAGATTTTCTGAGAGAATCAGCTAATCACCGTATTATTACAAATCACCAAATTGCCAACTTGACCCCATTCAGTCTCCATCTTATTGTAATTTTATTGCCGTCTTGATGCACCAAAGTCGCTTTGAAGAATGCAGCTGATTGTGTAGTTGCAGACTTGGTCCTTATCTTCAAAGCAAACATTTCAGAGGCAACAAGATAGCAACTTGATTACACACTTTCACACTAATTTTGATTGTGCTGCACTCTCCAGCCTGTGACTTTAGCATTAGGAAGAATTACAGAATACTTAGTATGTGAGGATAAACCAAGATCCAGGTGGTAACTTTGATAGAGTGTATAAAAGTTTTGTGACAACTTCTGTAACATTTTGTGGGAATATTTTAAGACTGAATTTTGGCTTGTTCAGACTTAAGCAGCATTAATGAGCTTGTTCCAACTGAATGCTTAAAAAAAGTTTAGGGAATTGTGCCACTGGGTAAAAAGCTGTTTATAGTAGATAACGAAAAGTTAGCACTAAACACTTAAGGGGCTCTTTGGGAAATTTAGCAGGGATAACATCTGCTGGTAAGTTAGAGGATCTTATTTGAGATAGAATATTTTTAAGAGCTAGAGCGGCATTGAGGTCAAAACTGCCCAACAGCTGTGAAGTTACAGATAGCAGGTCAACAGGCGAACGAGAGAGCATTCACAATATAGGCTATTTGAAAAAAAAAATCACTCTTCTGTATTCTGTTAACAAGGTTTTGACTGCTGAGGAAATAAAGGTATGCTTTATAAGAATTTCACTTTAACACCTCGGAAATTGGCTGGAGTAAATGATGGAGTATTTCATGAATAGTGTCTAATTTACATTAAACAGACTGGAAATCTTTCTTAATGTAGATAAGACACCATAAGAGCTTTTCTGTACTCTATTAATGCCATTTGATGCCCTTCACGATAGGTCTGCCGGTTTTTCTCTTTCTTGAGAAGACACACATTGAGATGCGCGCACACACACACAAACGCATATTCCACCCCCTTGTACCAACGTCCAAGTTTGATTGATGAGGAAATAGATGGCAAATTGCAGTGTCCATCCTGATGGATGACATCATTTGGCCCGATGTGCTGATCACGTATGCCAAACCAGGGGCTCGCTCACCCCTCCACCCTTCCTCCACTCCCCTTTGCTTACAATTGATCAGTGGGAGTTTTGTACACCAGCTTGCTTTGAATTTAATGCATGAGGAGGGAGAGAAGTTGACGTGGCTCTTTACTGCCCGTCCTGGTCCCTCGGCTCCCCTCCCTCCTTTTCCACTCCTCCATCCATCTTTATCTAGAGAGGTCCAAGACATAACAGATCCAGTGGCACTCTGTTTGTTTACCCTCATATGCAGACAATCAGTCTGTGTTAAATGGCCCTTCTGCTTTTAGATGGATTATTGTTTACACAAGTTCAATTATAGGGGGTGTCTAAATGGAGACTTATTGAAGGGGACATGAAGAAAGATGGGAAGCGATTTTCAGCCCTTGATATCTTCTGTCAATGTTTGTTCTAGTCATCAAACTAGAGCTGACATTGTCGAGTGTTTCATTTCTCACCAGTGTGTTTGCCAAAGAATTTTGTAAATGCCTGTTCAAACAATGATGGTCAGCTTTAGAGGTAAATATTCAAATTGATCTGTAAAGCCTTGACTTTTGCCACAGGATGATGTGATGCACGTTATAATGTGTATATAAGTCTGGAAAAGACCTGTTACTGGGGTGAGAGTGGTTGTCAAATCTCAGGAGAGCCGTGCATATTCCTCAATCAAAATTCCTACACGTGTAAACACCTTTGCCGAGCCTTGTTCTCCCAGAAGCTTATTTTCTGGAAGCCATCCAAGCGCCACCTCATATTCAAATGGGCTGACAGGTGAAAAAGAGTCAGAGGAGGGGGGCGGGGGTGGAGATGTCTTGATTGATGGGCCAATGGCGCGCAGTGGCGTCTGAGTTTATGAGCCAGAGCAAATCTGAATATTGAGAACACGGCCATCGTGTCATACTGGACATATTAAGAATTATTTGACAATGCATTATGTTGGAGATCTGTCACGCAAAAAAGATGAGCATGCCCTCCCTGTGCGGCTGAAATTACAACCTGCGGTGCAGTGAGGAGTGGCTTCTACTTTGTCAATTCTCTATGGACCACTGTAGGACCCACCCACGGGGCCTTCCTCACTTATTCACAGTTAGTAACTGCCAAAATAAATAATAAAAAACATCAGTATGCATGGATTCTGCTGTCATTTTGTGTCTCCAATTTATACTGTATTGTTGACCGGGACCTAACTTTGCATTTATTTCCCCTATAAACACGACTTTTGAACCTTAATTATGGCACTGTACAAATATCTTGAGCCACCCCTTATTTATTTATAGAAATTTATTGAAAGATTTGCTAGGAAATGCAGGATATAAGGGAAACACAGAGTTTGTTCAATTCTAATTTGAAAGTCCATGTTTCGTATGACCACCTTTATTCTTCAACACAGCCTAAACGCTCTTAGGCAAGCTTTCTTATAATTTCTTTAATTAGACTTCAGGAATAGCTCTCCAGGCTTCTTCAAAGACATTCAAAGCTCTTCTTTGGATGTTGGATGTCTCTTGTTCCGTTTTTTGTCAATGCGATCCCAAACTGGATTCATCACTCCATAACACCTGTTGCCACTGATTTTCAGTCCAGTTCTTGTGTGGTATTTGGCATACCTCTGTATTTTCCCTTTGTTTCCCTTGTTTAAGAATGACTCCTTGATAGCCACCCTTCCATTGAGACCATTTCTGATGAGGATCCAATAAACAGTAGATGGATCAACTAATGGGCCAGATGTGTCTCTCAGGTCCTGTGTCAGGTCTTTGCTGGATTTTTTTCCCCCTCCATTTCTTAATAACATGACTTTCATATACTGTTCATCTCCTGTAGATAGTTTTTTGGGCCTGCCACTTCTTCTTTTGTCCTTCTTGTCTGTCTGTCTATCCATCTATCTGGCTAAAGATACAAAGAAGAGGTGGGTTCTTTGTTAAGTTGTCTGTTGTTAAGTTGTCCAGAGTTAGGTGTCTTTTTATGCTCGAATGATTCATAGATCAAAAAACACATTCCTCTGACAATGGTCAGGTACAAGGACTGGACAGAAAACGAGTGAAAAAACAATCAATGTCCAAAGAAAAAATCTGAACAACCTTCAACTATTCCCCCAAACACTTTAAAGGATAACAAGAAAGTTTGTCTCCTTAGAAGCAAAATATGAAGAAATGAGGGGTGGCACAAGGCTTTTGCACAGTATTATTGCAGTGGTCCTATAGGCCTGCACATAGAGGCAAAAAATGTGTGCGTCTTCAGTTACTCCCACTAGGCCACATTTGGTCAGAAACCCATTCTCATTGCATTTTACCCATTAGTATGTTTTTCTGGTGTGCAGGGTACAAACAAGAACAAAAAGCACCAAAAGTCTGAATTAGGAGTAAGTCGGGATGGCAGATGGCACAATCACACAGCTAACTAGAAGATAGTTTTGAACTGATGGTGACAACAGCAGAAGATCAGCTTTACCCAATATCATGACATTTCTAATGTTGAGGCACTCCTATTGAATCCTATCAGACAAACCTACAAGGTTAAAATGACACCCACTTTAAAATGTAAAGCCTGTGAGCCCTGACCACTTGTCAGTACGTGACGCTGGAGATAGATCGAGTTAATTACAGCAGAAACTGTTATGTGATCCAAATCTAAGAAAAAGCTTTCATATTATGATGACTTGTTTACTCCAGTCGATGTTCTCATGAGTTCACAGCCCTCGAATGTACTGTGGTTTACTGTTACATGGAAATTATTTAGCCTGTAAGTACTCCATTCCAAGGCTGTTTCCCTCTGGGACACAACATAGTGCTAACAAATGTCTTCCACCTTGGATCATTGTCCTTTCTGGCTCTGTAGTGCGGCTAATCTTAGCTCTCTAAACCACATGTGACCATTTTCTTTTTACCACAAAGGAATCTTCATCTGGTTATACGAGACACGGCTGCAGTGCTGCAATGCGATCGTGTTCGCGTGTGTGCAGTGTGTGTAGACGTGTGTGGTTTTCTCATTACAAGGTGTCAAATAGTTTTTTATTTGGGCGTTTAATGAGAGTAATGAACCCCGAGGCTGTGTGTGTCCACTTCAGGAAAAAAAAAACCCCTCCTGAGCCGCATCTCACATCGGCTTGTTTTCCCAGCGTTTGTCTCGCCGCGTTGCTTGGACTGAACATGACAAGAGTCCGCTGTAATAACTTCAAGGTTTTAATCGGATATTAATTTAGATGTGAGCCATGTTCCTCCAAAAGGTGGAGGAAACAAATCATTGGCCCTTTAATAATAATCAATGCCTATCCCCCCGCCCAGCACCACCTCTCCATTTTCCCTGTGCATCATCTGGTGAGCTGTTTGTGTGTGTATGTGTATATGGTATGGTGTGTGGTGTTTCTAGGTGTACTCTGTGAGCCATGTTTTTTTCCTGTGGGGGTCTCTTTGGCTGACCCCACGACCTCTCTTTCTCTGAGGACAGCCAGCTAAGAACCAAGCAACATATCAAAGAGTGGGGGGGCACAGCCAGGCCACTGGGTTTCTGGCAAAATCATCTCAATAAATAAATATCACAAGACACCGCTGGAGGGAAAAGCTTTGATGTGGTGGGGGGGGGGTTGAGCCCCACTCTCTCTTTTCTCTCTCACTCTTTTGCAACCTCAATACAGGCGCTTCTCCTCTGGTGTCTTCTCTCACCGCCAAACCTTCACCACTTGCTCTGACAAAATGGCTCATGTGTGCTCCTCTATACTCATCTCAGCAGCACCAAACGTTCAGGGGCTTGTAGTTTCTCTCTCTGAGGAGGTGAGAGTTGGAGAACAACAGTTTTCTTATCAATAGATGCAGGGCGCTGGACTGGTTATGAGTAGCTGGCACCAAAAAGCCTTTATTTTCCTCCACGATGTTGAGCCACGCAGGTGAAGTTTGCGCTTTGAAAAGAGGTTTTGGTTCTGTTTTAATCGTTTCCACAAGGCACAATAAGAAAGGAACCGCGCTGTGAATCATTCTTTTGATTTCTTATGTTGCTATCTGAACAATAAAGCATGCCGTGCCTGATTCTCAGTAAATAAGAAGTGATATACAGCTGCATTGTGATTTCATAAGAGAATAACCCTTTTCTTCCTTAATATGCACCAAAGCTTTATCTGTTATTTCCCTAAAATAAGAGTTCTCAATGGGCCTCTGAAACATTTTATTAGGCCCACTTTTCTAACCGCTTATCCAGTGGAGGCTTGCACTCCCTGCACAACTCAGAGAGACAGCCATTCATACTCACATTCACACCTACAGCTAATTAACCTAAAATGCATGTTTTTGTCTCCCTTCCCTGAACCTGGTTCTGCCAGAGGTTTCTTCCTGTTAAAAAGGAGTTTTTCCTTCCCACTGTTGCCAAGTGCTTGCTCGTTTTCTCTGTTTTATTGTTTTGTTATGGTCTTTGCCTGACAATATAAAGCACCTTGAGGTGACTAATATTTTGATCTGGTGCTATATAAATAAAATAAATAAAACAGCGCTAACCACTGTTCCACCCTGGATCTTATCATGCAGTGTGATGTAGCAGCTCAGAATGAGACAGAGGAAGCTCGGTTAGCTTTAATTTGTTATTCTATCCATCATAGCAGACTTCTTAATCCATACAAATGAACTGTATTCTGTTCTTACATTTAAGAAGTCACACAACACTTCTGTCACTGTGTTCACTTCTGAAAAACATAATAGGTGAATAAAACGTCCTGATGTAAGTGTCCTAAATTTCTTCAAGGGAGTTGCAACTCTTTTGCTGGCTGTTGCCTCAGTCTGTCACTAGACACAGAATGTGTTTTTTTATGGGGTCACCCTTAGGGATGAATCACAATGTCTGTTTTTTGGGGGAGTAAATACACACTGGGCAGTATAAACTATTATGTTTCTCCTTTGCAGGATTGCCTCATGCCTGCGTCTCTGCACGCACACACACACACACACACACACACACACACACACACACACACACACACACACACACACACACACACACACACACAGTGTC
>VVHJ01006006.1:898-3398 GCA_015107715.1 Tylochromis polylepis
GGGGGGGAGGGGGGGGTGGAGGGGGGGGGAGGGGGGGGGGGGGGGGGGGGGAGAGAGAGAGAGAGAGAGAGAGAGAGAGAGAGAGAGAGAGAGGGGAGAGAGAGGGGAGAGAGAGGGGAGGGTTGCTGGTGTAGAGATCTGAGTGAGATGCTCAGTAACCGTCGGCAACGCAACAATGCTGCACGACCACTGGTGAGTCTGGCATTCCCTCCATCTGCATCCATGTGTGTGTGTGTATGTGTGTGTGCGCGCTGCCTTGTTTTTACTGTTTTGATTTATGATGCGTTCATGTGACACAGTCATCTCAGCGCTGATGTGCTCAGGTGTTCACTGAAGTGTTGTCCAGTTTACGTTTACACGTGGAAATTACCGATGACACACACTCCGTCGTCGCTCACCGATCAAACTCTGGAGTTTTCTGTGAGGACAGTTTGCAGAAATGTGAAGGATGACGGCGCCAATCGGACGCCTTCAGCCGGAAAACCGAACATCTGCACAGCTGCACGCTGACAGCTGCAAGACAAACAACAACCAGGAAAATATTCTCAGGTCTGGACTTAGTGAAGAAAACCTCCTCATACTCTCACTCAGCAGCAATTATAGCTTTCACACACACACACACACACACACACACACACACGCACAGATATATCTGCAGCTCACATTTCCCCAAACTGCATTAAGCCCAGTGTGTGTGTGTGTGTGTGTGTTACAAAGAGGACCGTCTGTCTCCAAACAGAAGCCAGCAGTGCTGCTCGTGTCCTGCTGTCGTTTCTGTTTGTGTTGTTGTCGTTTGTCTCTGCGCCGTCTCAGTTTCACCCGTGTTGAAGAGAAAAGAAGCAGAGCGCCGTGCCTGCAGCGGAGGAGAGCACACACACACCCACCCCTGTTGTTTGTCATGTGTTTCTTTATGGTGTGACGATCCATGTGCTTTTTTGTGCTGTTCTCATACTGTTCCCCTTCCAGGAGCTCAGTCTGAGTGCAGAAGTACGTGCACTCTGAGTGCACATTTCATTGTTTTTCTTCAAAGCTACCTGTTCTGACCTGTCTCCCCAGTGTGATGTCTGTGTAACGTATGTACGGTCGGAAGGGGTCCAGTTTCACTGCAGGCAACTGCAAGTGACAAATAAAAGGCTCATTCATTCATTTACATCTAAAAAGTTAGACTTGCTGTTTCGTGAAGAAACAGCTGCAGCTCTGAGCGAAGGGTGGCGAGTCGTCAGAGTTACACAGCAGGAGAGTACGGCCTCACCACTGCCCCCTGCATGCTGTGGTGTTCACTGCAGACACAAGGGGAGGAGCCATTGTTGCCGTTGTTTCAAAGTGCATAAAGTTTAATACGTTTATACGTTGTGCTGACACCAGCGCAGTGCTTTATTTCGTCTGAAAGAGGAGCTGAAGAGCTGCTGACTCCGTTTCAGCTGAAAGGCTCAGGGCTTTAGCCCACTTCAGCCTGGTGAGGGCGTATTCACTCCCTGATGGGTCGTATCAGTCACGAAAACCAATAGAAGCTACCTCAGGTGCTCCCTCACTCACAACAGGCAGCTCCGTACACAACCCCAGAGTCTACTGCAGCTACTCTGCGAGCGTACGCTGTAATGTGCTTTGAGCGGTCAGTAAACTACCAAAGCAGTGCATTACCCTCGATTAGCATCGCAGCGCTTCTTTAGCTTCAGCCCTCTCTTTGGTCTCTGTTCCTTTTCCTGTCGCCGTCTTTGCTCTTTTGGGATTTTCAGCTCCGCCTTTATTGTTTCCACCTGTGGTCTACTCCCACCTGTGTCTCCTGATCAGTCAGTCCTCTGTGTCGGCACTGATGTCCTCATATCCAGAAATGATTTGTAAATCTCATAAACCCACAGAAAACCTATCAGAACATAGAAAATGTGCCATTTTAGGCCAAAGTTTCTGCTTTGATTCACAGCAGGTTATGCTGTGTGTAAGAAGCAGATAAAAAACACTTATTTCAAATTAAAAGTCAGATGGGCTCCGAGGTTTTGTTGTTGGGTTCCTGGCTGCTCCGCTGTCCGTCACAGCTGCTTTAGAGCTGTTGGCCTCTAAAGCTGTAGTGATGCCTTCAGACAGTAGTGAAGTGGGTCTGAGTTTAATCTTTAATCGGCACAGATTCATCAGAGAGCTTCATGGGAAATATATCAGGAATGTCCCTTTAATGGCCTCTAACCCTGATTCTCCCAACCTGAATTTTCAAACGTATCGATGTTAGAAACTGCGGAAAGCTTAATGTGAGTGTCCATCATTAAACAGGAACGAGCTCGCTGTGAGCACCCCTGCTGTGTTTTGCGGGAAACCCCGTTTCTCGCACGCTCCGGCGCCTCTGACTGATCAGTCGAGTCTCAGTCCTGAAAGCTGCTCGGACATATTTAAGTGTTTTGATGTCATGCGGCGGCGCTGACAGCGAGCCACGAGTCGACCGGGTCTCCAGGTCCGAGCGTCCACGCCGTTGGCCCATCCTGGTCCTGGATGGGAAGCAGGACAGGAGGGG
>VVHJ01006006.1:8398-12282 GCA_015107715.1 Tylochromis polylepis
AGCCTCGGCTCAGCAGGAAGTCAACAACAGCTCTGAATCATAAACTGTAGTAAAAGATGGAGGTCACCACCATGACGTCACCCACGGCCTCGTGAAGCCTCGATTTTAGCATTTTGGCACCTGCCATCAGTTTTTTGTTTTTTTATTGGAGCAAGAAGCAACCACACTGGATGAGTGGGGGGGATGCTCAGTGGGGGGTCTGTTCATACAGTAACCTCCCAGCAGCCATATTACTGGTCACATGATGTCATTAAAAAAGCTCCAGCAGCACAAACACAGCCCAGAGGTCCAGTTCAGGTAAAGATACCAGACAGCTAGCAGCCACAGCCACCTGTGTCACCATCCACCTGCCAGTCAGAGAGGCCACGCCCCTAATAATGCAAACTTTAAGCCTTAATACAGTTTAAACAGGTGCTATAAAGGTTTGTGTATCAGGTTGTAAACATGTTTATTTCTGCTGTAATGATGGGAGTCGACGGCTGCTGGAGCCTCTGCTGGACGTTAGAGGAACTGCAGCTTTTGGTGAATCAGTAGTTTGAATCTGAGCTTTTCTATGTTTAGGTCAAAGTTCTCAGTTAGTGGTTATTGCTCTCCCAGCACCAATCACAAGTATTAGTGTAACAGAGCCTGAATATTAGAGTGGCTCAGCATTCACTGAATGTGAGTATGACTCATCACATGAGTCAGTGTCGAAATGTGACGCAGCAAGATTAAAATCACGTAACATGACAAGTCATCATTATGAAAGCACGGCTCTGAAGCAACAATCCCAGCATGCACTATGATGGGCTGCTGGCAGCGCCCCGAAATGTTTAAAACAGGACACAGTGGTCTTTTTTGGGGCACCTGATGCAACCACGGCAAGCAGATAAGAGGCATTGCCTGAGGGTGAAGAAAACTGACGGTGCCCTGTTCGGGTGGTGCAGCTGATTACAGTTTGTGTGGAGGCTGCTCTGTGTTTACACTCATCACTCCTGCTCTGTAACACATGATGATGAAGTACAGCGCACACACAGACACACACAGACACACACACGCACACACAGACACACACACACGCACACGCACGCACGCACATACAGACACACACACACAGACACATGCACACACACGCATGCACACACACGCACACAAACAGACACAGGGCAGCAGGTGTGTTTTATGGCGGGGTGTGATGAAATTGATGCTCGGAGGCAGGTTTAGATTTCTGCTCAGAGGCGATGAAACAATAATCAATGAATTCACTTTAACACCCTTATTTACACCCCAGGGCCTCTAAAGCAGGTGTGTGTGTGCGTGTGTCTGTGTGTGTGTGAATCGAACCACACACACATACGTACAGCTAGCCTACGGACTGGGCCATATCCAGGGTTTGGACGGTAGTGGGGTCGCATTGAAGATGACGCAGCTGTGCTCTGTTCACCTGGGCTAAACACCTGTGACTGTCCATCGACTTTTAGAGCTGAAGAAGCCTTTTGGATCAGAGGTGAAACATCTGTGAGGGCTAAGGAAAGGAAGTGGAGTTACCGTCAGCTCAGCTGTTAACACCACCACGGCCTGGATGAGCTGCTGCCTGGCCTCAGCTGAAACTGTTAGAGTCACTAAGTTAAAGCGACTAACATGATGAGTGTCTGGTTGAAACATTCAGCCAGCAGCTGGAGACGAGCTTTAGCAGCTCGATGAGCTGATGAATGATCGCCTGAGCAAGAAAGTCCAGGAGACGTGAAGATGACAGGTGGTGCTGGCGAGGCCCTGCGATGGAGCTCGGGTCTCATGCAGACTGATGGCGGGCGTATGTGTGGATTTCTTCTTCTGCTGAAACCATGACGACTTGGCGTGTGCTTCAGTGCGTGCAGCCACGATGAAGCCTGAAACAGAGACAGTTTTATCAGTTTTCCTAACAGTGAACACATTTCTCACCTTTACACTCACCTGTCCCTCCTGCTCTGGGTGAAGGCTGTGGTGTGGGTGCTGCACCAATCAGCTTCTTTTGTCTTGAATGTAAACTTTATTGTAATGCTGGCGTGCTCTGATGACGGTTCCGCCGGGCCAGCTCGCTCACGCTTCTTCCTCTGTTTCAGCAAACAGGAGCTCCTGACCATCTCCAATGTTCCTGTGGCTGACTGCCCCCCCTCTCCGCCCCGCACCGCGCCCCCCACCATGAAGGTGACAATTAATTTATTTTTATCTGCATATTTAATAAAGCTTCTGTTTATTTATGTTCACATTAATTTTCAATTTTAATGAGCTGCAGTTATTATTTCTACATTTATTTATTTATATAGTTATTATTCTGCCTTCGCACTTGTCAACCTGTTTATCCTCTGAAACATATTTCTGTATTTTATTGTTTTTATTTATTTATTTTTTCAAATAAAAAGGACTTTTATTCAGAGGGCGTCACGGTCTCACCACAACAATAGGACAGTTCCTTGTAATGTTGCCTCTGTACACCACCACAGTGTGCTGTAGTGAAGGTGGATGAGTTTAAATACCTGAGGTCAGCTAGCCAAAGAGAAGCAAAGAGAGAGCAGGCAGGGTGGAGTGGGTGGAGATGAGTGTCGGGGGTGATTAGCAGTGAAAGGGAAGGTTTAAAGATGGCAGTAAGAGCTGCTGTGCTGGATGGTTTGTGGGTCTCACTTTTGTATCTAATCACTGAAAAGCTGCTCTGCTGACCTGAGATCAGCTCTTTTCTTCCTGGGAAGCTTCTGGTGTTATGTCTGTGAAGGTTCTCATTCATCCAGGTCATGGTAGTCTAAGGAGCTTGGAAAGAAAAGCGTCTGGACTTCTCTAAGTTTCTTGAAAACATTTCACCTCTCATCAGAGAAGCTTCTTCAGTTCTAAGAGCAAATGGTGGAGAGTCCCAGAATTTAAAGCCTTGTGGGAGTGTCTCCCAGGAGGGTCATGGACCCCCTGTTGATCCTCTACCTAATCACACGAGTCCAGGTGTGAAAACGGGTGTGGGTTGTGCTCAGTCTCCATCTGTGCTGGCTGAGCAGAGAGTACAGCCTGCTTCATCCATAAACACCAGCCACCCGGCTCCACTGCAGCTGTACAGGCGTAACATGTTTGACAGATGATGAGTTATTGTTCAGCTCGTCAGCTTTTTCTCTCCTTCTTCCATCATTCTGGTCCAACTTCATCCTGGTTTCATCTTTCCTGCTAAATTCTAATCTGTCCTTAATGTTCCCGAGTGTAACCAGAGGTTTGCACCTTCCTGTAACTGCTCTGTATTTCCATCCATGAAGGTGTGTCTAAACTGTAGTTTTAACAGCGGTGCCTCCTCCAGACGTGGTCAGATGATGTGAAGCGGTTTTTCATAACCATGGACCGTAACCTTGGTCAAAATACTGAACCCCAGGTCGCCTCTGACACATCCGTGGGAGTGTGCATGAATGTTAGACACAGTGCTCAGTAAAAAGTGCTAATGGAGAAGAACTAATCCATTTACCGTCTTTGGAGTTTCAGTGAACAGCAACAAGTTCAACGCCCTGAATCAACTCCAGATGTTTTACCTGCCTTGATGTGTCACAGAATAAGGAGGGGTGTGGCTTCACCTGGCCAGGTGCATGCAAAATGGCTCTCTTCAACTATGAATGCAAAAATTTGGATCCACTGTGGGGTGTACAGAGGCAATGTTTCTCCAATAAATGTGTCATTGTCCACAAACTGATGAACTGACTGTTCACAGCAACACAGGTTAGGTCATTCAGGCCACATGGAGGTGAGCAGGAAACTCAGCAGGCTAAAATAACCCAGAATTATCCTTTAAAATGAACCTTTAAACGTAAACGATCCAGCAGACATCAGCAGAGGTGAATAAACAGCATTAACCCTGTGTGTCTGTCTGCAGTCGGCTCATTTCTTTGACATGATGGACAAGA
>VVHJ01006015.1:13689-25638 GCA_015107715.1 Tylochromis polylepis
TCTTAGTTTTTTTTATTTTTTTTTTTTTTTTTTTTTTAAAACTTCGGTGCTCTTTCACTTTACACTTCACTTTCCCTAAAAGTTGTTTTATCTTAGTTACCATAAAAATATAGTGTGTGTGTGAGCACTTATTGCATTAATCATTTTTTTTCTTCACGCTCAAAAGAATGCTTGCTTATATTTTCTCCAAAAACTACTTGGAGTCAGATGTTCCAGTTAAAGTGATGAGACTGAAAGTGTGGGATGTAAAGATGCCTCAAACACTCAATCGGTTCTTCTGAAGACACTTTTTGTGAACCATGCATGAACCACGTTGTTCAAAGGGAACAGATTAAAATCAAATTCAGTTCCTGCAAAGACTGCATCTGACCTTAAAGATGTTAAGTAGAAGCAAAGGTAAACTGCACACTCAGTAACTCAAAAATGGTAAATGGTCTGTTATTGATATAGTCCTTTATTTATAAAGCAGCTGCTTTGTTTTTACAGTGAGCAACGAATTCAAAATTTTATCAGTAAATTTTAGAGTGTCGTCATGACAGCAGACCATAACCTGAAATCTAAGAATAGAGGTTATACAACAAGACAAAGTGTGACGGAAAACGTGTAAGTAATATATTGGGTTTTTTTTTTTGGTTTTTTTTTTTTTTAAGAGAAGGAAATTCAGGTTTTGGGATGGCCAAATCAGTCCTTACTACAACCATGAGCTTTTTTAAGTTCCTAAATTCATCCCAAGTTCATAAATATAAATTTCAATTCTAGCTTTTGAGTGCAGTGGTGTCCTTTGATTTGACTTCCCACTGTCCTTGGTTTAATTGGCCTCATAACTAGTACTTGTCATTTTCATCATTTGATTGATCTGGCCTGCCGCTGTTGGACTGGGAAAGCACCGTTCTAAATTTGTCACCCACCTCTCGAGTTCATGCCTGCCGTAGATCTGGCCACCACACATGCTTGTAGATAGAAGGTGGGTGGGGGGGGGTATCTGGGCCTGTGGGCCTGTCAGTCTATCTTTATGTCCCAGTAGTCCTATCCCACAAGCCTCCAGAGCTCTGACCTTCCACAGGCTTAGAACTGTTAGACCCCCTGGAAAGACCTCTGTATCCACCAGGAACACTTACTGAGGATCCTAGGCTCTTTGATTACCTACATTATCAAGGTATGTTCGCTTTATCAATGACTTTCACTGTTAGTAATTCAAAAGATGGCTAGTGTTTATGTGCTTAATCTAATTTAAAAAAATAAAAAATTATATATTTTATTTTGTTAATGAATTTAATAATGCTGCCAAATATTAGATGATTTGTAGATTGGATTCCTATGAACATCATAATTTCCAGACTTGCTCTTCTAAAATGTCCTAAGTGGTGTCATTAAAAATACATTTTAGATTATAATACAGAGGCTTTAATAATAAGCCGTTGTATTTGAATGTTTCTCAACTTTAACAGCTTTAAATTGCACCAGCCTTTACATGCCTACTTTTAACAGCAACTTGTTGCATATTTTCTATATGATTTTTGTGGAAAATGTGTCAGGTGGGAGTTGTTCAGTGATTTTTATCCGCGTACTTTTCGAGGAAACGAATGGCCTTAGCGAGATTTGGAGTCTGGGGGGCTGGTGAGCTGCTCCATGTGTGATTCATTCAGTGGTGAGTGACTGGTTGGGGAGACTACAGTTGCTCATTGTGCTGCACCTGCTCTCGCTCTGTCAGGACACACAGACAGAAATAGAGCCCTGCCTAACAGGGCAACACACACAAAACATTTTACACAAGCTTTTCCATTTATACAAACCCCATCTTTAAATATTGCTCATGACGAGCTTTAGCAGTGTTCTCGCTTGCAGGTAGTGTGTGAGGAAGTATTTCTTAAAAATTATTTTCAAGGAAAAAAAAATAAACAAAACACCCAAACTGTTTGGAATGGAACATTCAGGCTTCATATACAAACGCTCCTGTATACATCATTTAGTCACAAAACCCAAAGCAAAGGGAGTTATTTTTACCTCTGCTCCAAAAATACACAAGCCCTAGTTCACAGTCACTTAATTGGCTGAGGTCTGATCTAATTTCCGACTATGAGGAAGAAGGGAAAGCAGAGCGGTGATGTTGACTGTCTTCGGTTACACATTGTCAGTGGTTGACTGTCATTTACTTTTCTCAGCTGTTTGTCATGATGTCAGACTTTCTATGATTTCATTGGCTGAGATCCAAAGCACCTAATCCAGGATTTATTTGTGTGTGTGTGTGTGTGTGTGTGAGAGAGTATTAATGTAAGTGTTCTGTCATCTGGAGAACTTGAGGCAGTGTGATTGTGTATCATTTCCTTCCAGGGACTTGAGTTCAGAATCTGATGGCTGGTTTACCTGTTAAGATGGGTAGTTCTGTGCTGTTCTATCAGAGGACATGATAAATTTGACTTGGACCGTTTATTAAAGGAACAGGACAAGCCTGTATGTAGGGTAACTGTCTGACTGAACAATCTTCAGTGTTGTTCACTGCTTTATTTTAGCCTGGACATCCTCTTGTCATTAGCCAGGGTTCACTAAACACAGGACTGATGCATTAAATAGTACTTAGAATAGCTTAAGCTTTGTTTTGTTTACTGTTCTGTCATTACAGATCAGCATCCAACCTTGTAAGGTTCCTCCATTTGACATACTTCGCCTTTGTCAAATGACTGCATAAGCACGACACGTGGCTTCACAGGTCATAGCTTTACTTTTCCATTGTTTGGTTAGCCATTGCATATTTTTCAGGGAACTGATCATAAAACTGTGAAAAATGGCACTAGGAGTACACTGGCTTTCTGTGGCTGGGTTATAGCTCCTTCTGATCTTTCTGGGATATTTAAAAAAAAAAAAAAAAAGGATTAAAAACCTTTTCTAACACTGAATTTCACTTAGCACTATGTTAATCTGTCCAAGTAACAAAGCTGTGTTGGCACAGCACAAAAAGTGTTTCTACCTTTTCAGTGTATTAGTCAAACACCAGAGGATCAAAAAGTATAGACTGCATCTAAATGGGCTTAGCTACTGATGTCACCAGTTGGTTGGTGAAGACTCGCTGGGACGTTAATCCTCCTTTCTGACTCCAGTGACCATAATTTACTAACTGAACTTTCTTCAGTATGACCTTAAACTAGCGATTGAGCCCATAAAATCGTCAGGGAAGTGTTTACAGAGTGAGGGATCCACAGACTCTCGTACAACCAGAGTTCTTTTTGAAGCATTCTTTAAGCAATTCTTTAGAGCAGTCGCCCCCTACTGGTCTTTATAAGAATGCTTATTGAAGGCACTTCTGCACTGGCTTCACTTTGTGGAACCACGGGCCTAGTTCATGTTTTTATATTGTTTATGGTACAAAGGTTTGATATTTGGGGAAAGTCCTCTGGATATGTGTTTATGCAAGCAATATTTTTTTTAAACCACGTCTGTGTAACAAAATGCATCTCAAAAGGTTCTGGAATATTGGACTTTTTGTAAGTATAGAGAAAATTTAACAAGCCACAGATACTTCAGAGAGACAAAAATAAGCTTCAAAAAGTATACTAAGCACAATATACATAACTTGGAGGGATTAGAAAGTTGGGTGGTGCCAAAAGCGGCGGCTTTTTTTTTTTTTTGTACCATGAAGCCACTTAGATGCATGTACACCATTCTTTATGTAGCAGCCAGAGTCTTGCAGGAGGCTTATTAGTCTTTGTGATCCCATGTGGTGACTCTTGTTCATTTTTACTCCTACATGTCAGCTTTTCTTTTATTTAAAACCACAAGCTCTGGGTCTGATATCTTATGAATGGTGATTTGTGGAGTGCAAGTAATAGCATGTAGGAGTTGAAGTATTTGTCCTTGGCACTGACCTCAACTTTTGGGTTTGGACTTGTGCTCCAGCTGAAAGCATAGTCATTTGTGAGATATATATATAGATAGATGGATAGATATATACACTTTTTTTTTTTTGCAGTCACGTGTGGTTTTCTTTGCTAAAACCTAAATGTTCAAATCAGATTGTGTCATTGAATCCACGTCTCGTTTTGGACCTCCCTCTTTCTTGCATGAAGTCTGCCTGGATTATCTTGAAACATTCAGTGTAAACTGCAGCATTGAGCTGTGGTGTTGGATTTAGTAGATGAGATGTAGCTGATGTAAAGTGAGAGTGAACCAGCTCTATGGGAATGTGCTGCCAGCGCTGTATTGACAATCTGTCCACAAGTCTATATGTTGATGAAGCTCAAGAACTCACCTTGAATTGATGTGAATGTTGAAAAACTGGAATCATCAGGTTTGACAGTAAGAGAAGACATAATCTCCCGTGTTCTGTAAACTAGGGAAGGATTGATCCGATATCTGTGCGATCCTGGCTCTCATGGTTGGATCAGTGAGCCCACTGATTGAGCCAGTCAGTGGGGCTGGTCTCGGTTAGTCAGATTCTGTGTTTACTCCAAAAGTGCACAGGTTGCCAGCAGGAAATCTATCACATAATGGAGGAATGCAGGAAGTTTGTAGCAAAGGGCCAGCGGAAATATTTGACATGTGCAATAACTTTTCTTTGAATGTTTGCAATAGTTTTTAACTGGACTGCAAACTGTTGTCAAGCAAGTTGATGAAAAGCTCAGACACTCGCACATTTAAAAAAAACAAAACCAAAACAAAACAAAAAAAAGTTTTTATTTAACTTTGACTTAACCCTGTTACTATCTAACATTTTCTAATAAATTCCAGTAAACATATATATTTTTTAATATATTTATTTTTTTACCATCTGTTAAAAAAATTTAGATGCAAAGAACGATTCCCATTCTCTTCCTCAGAGATATAAAAATGAATTTAACCCTACTATTGGACCTGCACTTGGTATTGGCAGATACCTTGATGCTTCAGGTATCTCTGTCATAAGGAATCTGGAAAAATTTGGGACTTTGCATCCGTACTTGAAATGCTTTAAAGATACAAAGATAAAGCATTGTTCTTTTTTTTTTTTTTTAAACCAGTGTGTAGAAGTCTGGCCAAGACAATGACGATCACTGTTAGAAGAGACTATTTAGCAGTTGAGTATAGTTGAGTTTATTTAGGTATTTCAGTGCTCTTAGCTAAGTACCTGTGCCACTGATAATGTTTATTCGGACATAGCAGAGCTGGACTGCGAAGCCCATAGTTCACTGAGTTCCCAGCTCTTAATTCTGGAAATAACTGCATCTTGCCAGGCACTGATCATTGTAGCTACATTTGGTTCCCTTCACCAGTGGCAGCCTCCACTCCGCTGGCTCACCTCACTCTGGGTCGAGACATAAGCTTTCCTCCAGTATCTCTCCATACCCTTAAGCGTTCCCGTCCTCCAGGATGACAGTTCCTGGGAAGGTGTCCGTGGCGCTTGAGGGTGGAAACAAATTCTCTGGCAAGCAGAGCTGATAAAGAATCTTGGTTCTGTAGCTCTCTCTCCTCTCACCAGATGTGCAGTGTTTATCACTCTGAAACACACACGTGTTTATTTAACAGCTCAAAGCCGTGTGTGCGTGTGTACGCACGCTGACTTGGGTATAGATGTTTCCCCAGGGCTCAGTTGGAATCGGGTAGTTTATACTTGTTTCAGCTTTGCAGGTGCATCACATGCCTCCTGGGTCACATAATCATTGAGGAACAGATGGCTTATATAATTGCGTATTAATCCTAATTGCAGTTACAGGTATGGAAAGTGTTGTCCACTGACTGTTAATATTTAGGTACTTAATCACAGGGGGAAATAAGTCATCAAAATGTGTTGAGGTTTTTGTTGTGTTTTTTGGAGTTGTTATCCTCTGGATAATTTATTAAAAGCAGACCTCAGATGAGCTTGGTCATATTTATTTGCTGGTACTGGATCTGCATTTGGTATTGGCAGAAAGAGAGAGCATATTTCACCCATACTGGCTTCTCTACATTGGCTCCATGTTAAAAATCAGAATCAAATTTTAAATCCTTCTCCTCACATATAAGGTCTTAAATAATCAGACGGTATCTTATCTTACCGTATCACCCCAATAGAGCACTTTGCTCTCAGACTGCTGCCTTACATGTAATTCCTATGGCATGTAAAAGTAGAATGGGGTGCAGAGCCATCAGCTTTCAGGCCCCTCTTCTGTGGAACCAGCTCCCAGTTTGGATTTGGGAGACAGACACCCTCTCTACTTTTAAGATTAGGCTTAAAACTTTCCTTTTTGACAAAGCTTATAGTTAGGGCTGGATCAGGTGACCCTGGATCCTCCCTTAGCTACGCTGCAATGGGTCAAGGCTCCTGGGGCTTACTCATGATGCACTGAGTGTTTCTTCTTCACTTGCCTTTTATTTATTTTTTTGATTGATTGATTGATTTTAAACAAAGATAATTAAAACAAATTATTCTGTCCTATCATGGATTTCCTCCTGTCTAAATATTGGTGGGGAAAAAAAATCATAGTAGACCAAAATGCAGATCAAAAAACAGACAAGATTTACAAAAATAAGGGATGGGATTTTTCTAATGGCTTTATGGGAAATTCGGGTAATTACATTCTTTTCTACCTCAGTCCTTCCAAAAAGTCGTACAATATTAGAACATTAGTATGGCTTAAATCCAATTTTAGCTCCGATGGGCCTAGAGTTATACTTTGCTGGAGCACTTCAGAGACGATGAAGTCTACTTAAGACTTCTTATCTGTGCTATTCTGGGAGAGCTATGCTGAGGTGTTTGTGGGGTTTTTTTTTGTTTGTTTTTGTTCTGGGGGTTAATAGAGCACTGTTGCCAGAGAAGGTCAGCGTTGCTGGATCTATTTTCAGTATAACTGTAAAGTTTCAAAGACAGTTCTGAAAGCAAGTTGATAATGAGGTATGAAGATCTTGTCCAGGAACATCTTTTGAAGTTTGAGGTCTGATATATCTGAACTTTATGGGATGCCTGAGCATCCCATAAAGTTTATTATTTTAGTCAGCTTACCCAACTTATGTTAACACTAGCCCTTTTAATAGGAATGCATATGTTGGGCTTCTTTATTGAGCAGTTCCTTAGTTCAGTCCTTTTATTTGACACAACCCACACACCTTTAGGGAGCAGTTGTCACTTCTGTACAGTTTATGAATGTAGCTTGCTAGTGTTGGATGATAAATTGGTACTCCACCATCTGGTCTAAATAATTTCACTTCTGGATGGAGTAGACAGCGTAGCTTCAAAGCTGCATCATGAGTATTATTTAAATATGTGAACTACTTTAGCAAGAACAATTTTCTTGCATTTGTTGAAAATACTATGCCTTGTTGAAGTACCTCCCTTTTTTAAGGAAGTAAATCATAAACGGCGGGGACATAGAGCTCTCACACTCAAACATGTCCGTCTTGTCTCGTCGCACATAGTAGGGAACTTAAATGTTTGACATTGTTATAGCAATGACCTCACAATATGACATTTTTATATTGCATAGAAATTTTTGCAGACACTATGATATGGCACCTCCCTACTTCTCCATAAAACTGACCCGAGGCTAATGTTAATGATACAAAATGAGCCCAGAAACCATGATGGGACAGTAGCTGTGTCTTTCATATATATTATAAAATTTCTAGGCACTCCTGTGTTTAAGTTGGAGAAGACTTAAAATCTTGTTTTATCATATTTGGGTGGTCTTGGTATTTTATTGTAGATACAGAGCAGTTCTAAGAAGGGTCAGCAGACCCAGAATCGCTGTGGGTTACATTTATACAAACAAAAAATTAATGACCAGTTGGTTGTTTGTAGGTGTTAGGAATGTAATAGTTTATAATGAAAAGCAGTGAAGAGATCAAGAAGCCAGCACACCAGAGGTGAGGAGACGGTCTCATAGTTGTTAATTAGCTTATATTACAGATGAATTTGTCTTCGTCAGTAGTATGTGGACATGGAAATTGGATGACTTATTTTAAAACTGGCAAAAGTTTTACACAAGATCGGGGTCAGTTCATGAGTGTGAAATTCAGATCCATTATGCTGAGATCGTTTAAAATGGTCCAAATGAAAGTAGTCAAAAGTTCAAAAACCTCAATAAATTCAGCATCCAGGCTGGGAGAAGAACCAAGCCTCTTTTAAAGTAATCGCTCTATATTGAGATCAAGTTGTCAGTGACATGTTGCAAAAACCTTCCATCTTAACAGACTCTTTGAAGGTCAAAGGGCACCTGGAAGAATCTGTTTGCTTCATACTGAAAACCCATCATGCCCAGTAAAAGACATCAAACAACATGGCAAATGGAGTTTTAGCCTCAGCCTCCCCTCCTCTAACTCCCTTCACGTGTGCATATGAATATCTTTACTTTTCATTCGGCAGCCCCCCATACGGAATTTATGACTGTGATGCCAGGGTTTGAGCTCTGTTATGTATCTGCAGAGACAGCAGGGCCACATGCACTGGAACCGTGCACTGCTCTCTGGCCAGACAAAACGGATATCTTTCCTCGGGGATGCTATAAATCTGGACTTTATTTCTAGGAGCGCTGCAAAAGAGCCTAGAGAAAGAGAGTGCCTTGGAAAAGCTCACTCCTTTCCCTCTTTCTCCACATTCTGTCTTTAGAAAGGTTTTCCAACCATGAATGTGATGCAGCCATTAGGCACTTCTCTCCTCGCAGACATGTTGGGATGCCTCTGCACACAGGGGGGTCATTCTAAGTGCAAACATGTCCTATCTGGAAGTGTTTATCTAATAATGACCCCGTGACTGGCTGCACATGTGAGCTTGTCCAGACTGAAACAACGTCCACCTTGAATGTGAACATCTGGGGAATGATTAGTGGCGAGGTGTGTCTCTGTCATTATGACATTAAGCACAAACTGCTTCACTCTGTGATGCTAAACTTCAGAAACGTAAAGTGTCTTTCGCACAGTGTTTAACTCCTTAACCTACCCATACATCCATCCGTTTTAACAACTGACTGCTTATATACCAGACGACACTGTTTATAGTACACATACTTAAAGTATGTTGGGTAACGCAGCTTCACCTGAAATGTTGCTTTCATGACATTAAGTTTAGCTGCGTTTCTTTTCTTACTATTTACATTTCATTTGTTTTCATGGCTTAAGCTATTCATTGATTAGCTGACAGTTCAGTTGCCTTCAGTTTTTATTGCTTAGCTTTTAATTGAACGCAAACTAGCAGAACGACTGCATAAAGGGCTAAAACTTAAAATTGAAATGTCTCACCAGATGCTCAGTGACAACTCAACTTACTGTAAATTAAGGGCAAGGATTAAAAAAAAATTTTTTTTCTTTAGATACTATTATCCCTAGTGTCGGTATTGAGCCGTCACAAGCTCTGGCCATAACAAAAGCTTGCACTCACACTGAATGCCTGCTTATTTTGGCATAAACCCATCATCCCTAAGCTTTGACCATCAGAACAAATTGTCACTTGTCTCCTTTAATAGATGAATTTTGGTACTGTAGTGGGTTCCTCAAAAAGCTCTCATTCAATAGAAACACAGTTGTAGTCAGAAATTTACATGCACTCATCATGGGCGTCAGTGTTTTTCTGTGTGACAGCAAAGGTGTCTCAAGTTTCTGTGTTCACTGCCATTTGGTCCAGTTTATGGTCTCCATGCAACCATGTTTTAGGCTGGTTTATAGTCGGCGTGTAAGCATTTACAGGTGCAGATGCAAACCGGTTCCCACAGATTTTCTAAGGAGAGTACATGGGAATTGTTTTCTGTGTTTCATTATAACGTGTTGGATTAAAAAGTTTTAAAAACTACTGTCTACAACTAAACACAGTGAAACTGAACTTAAACACATTGATTTCTAAATTGGGTAATCGGTAGCAGGGTTACGTCAGCTGATTTGTCTGAAGTGCTCTTTAGGTATGTTTGTGTATTAAAGTGACTTTATTCAACAATACTTTGTTCACATTCCCCATATTTGATGAAACGGTTTTTAAAAATCTCTCAATCCTGAGTTTTTCTTTTAAAATAGTTTTGTGCGCGCTTGTTTATACAGTAGTGCGTCATACTTTTTCTCTAAGGATCCTGTAATCCTGCCAAGTAAAATCTGATTATCCACCACAAAGATGAGGGAAAACAAGAACAGTGCATCATTGCAGCAACCTGTAAAGTCTTGCCCATCCTTGGCAGTGAAGACTCATGATTGGTAATAACAGGGCAGAAACGGTCTAGTGGTTTTGTTAAACTGATGTCATTCCTAAAGCCGATGAGTCAAAATCAAACATTACATACAACCCAGACATCCAGATGGGAGGCGGTAGTAGCTATGGTGAAACTTTTTTCTTCTTCATTAGTACAGTTACCACACACATTTAGAAATATGTGGGTAGTATGTATTTTGGGGGGTGGGTTTATGACATGTTGACATTAACTGCAAGACAAATGGTTAAATGCACATAAATTAAAGAGGCTGGTTGACTAATATTGAAAGTGCAAATTAAATTAATTCCTGCATATGTTCAACAATGTATTGAGAAGTTGCTTAAAGAGGATTTCGGTTAATTATTGAAATCCTCTGACCTTCTATAAACGGATATGCATATACAGAGACTGTAGGCAAGGGACAGTGTTGAGTTGTGGTGATTAATCGCATTTAAGCAGGCTTTCGTTGCACACATTTGTAAATGCTGAAAGGTGGATAGAAACGGATAACCGCCTGATACTGTAAGCAGACCCACGGTGAGTGGATGAGACTTTCAGACTCAAGGACAAAGCTCCTTTTAACTTCTGTAACATTACATGGCCTCATCATATCTTATCAGAAGGGGAAAAAAAACCATCCTCAGCACCCATAGTTTGACATGAGTGCTGAGGTTAGACCACTGATGATTAAATAATTTATTTTTCAGCAGTAATCATTTCAAAGTTTATCTAAAGTACCCTGTTGTTAAAAAGAACAAAATGTTCAGTAGTAGGTCTTTTTGGTCATTCCATGTTGAAGATGTGAGAGTACATGAAAGGCCCACTGATGTGTAAAAGGCAGAAAGCTGATGGTTATTTGAAACTTAGGACCTGAAATCTCACTTGAACAGGGAAGTTGCAGAGTGGCCTCTAGTTAAACAACAACACTCATAATATGGTTGATGGGTGTTTCTTGCATTTTACAACTTGCATTTATCAGCAGTTGTGAATATCAGTAGCTGAAGATTGGCTAACACCCAATATCGGCTGACCGATAAATCAGTTGTACTTTCTAAAATCTGATATTGTGTCATCTAGCTCGTCTAAGTCGTTTGGAAAGAAAAGCGAAAAGAAACTCTCTTCTTTCCAAGCTCCTTAGATTACAATGACCTGGATGACTGAGAACCTTCAGATGTGTCATCCAGCTCCTTTATCTCCTTAGGTAAAATTCACTTGTCTGCAAATTCATTCATTTTATGAATACACTGCATCGGTTGTCAGGTGTCTGTCAGGCTGTGAAACCACTGACACTGAAAGTAGCACTTTGAGCGTTGCGTGCAGGTAGCGCTTTCCCCACCCACTCAGCCACGGTGTGAACTGGCAGATCTGTGATGTATGTGTGCATGTGCGCCACTCACACGCTGAGCCAGATGACAGGGATCCAAACATGCCACCTCTACAGTTTACACACCATCGTCAGTCAGTCCTGTTACATCTTAACACACCTTTGTAGTCCAAGATGGTGGAAAAAGGCTGATTTATGTGCTTTGACAAACGTTATGATGTGATAACCTGGATGTGTGTTTGTGCTTTCGAAACAGTCCAACGACCTGTTTTAGATTTATAGGAAGTTTAAAAGAGCTCCACTGAGTGACATGCATATATTTTAAAGAAGGCAGCATTTATTTTATTTTTTTCCCTTTGCCACCTTTCAGCCACTGAATCGAGAAACTGACATATCTGTCTGGTTCCATCCACCAGATCTGCTTTGTGTTGACTGCTGTTTGTTTGGTGCTGACAGCTTTCTCTCCGTGTGCTGCAGAAAGATAAGATGCATCACTTCTCCCCCCCCCCC
>VVHJ01006018.1:0-11636 GCA_015107715.1 Tylochromis polylepis
CTTCCTGGATTTGTAGAGGTGGCTGAGTAGCAGTGCAGCATGAGTTTGAAAGGGGAAAAGACCACTTCTGGACAACACAGCGGAGCCTTTGTTAGATGTGTATCGAGGAAAGTGGGGCAATCGAAAAATCTGCACAAATGTTGTTACAAGTTCTTACTCCGAAAGGGAATTCTCGTTCCCGGTTCCGAGCATTCCCCCTCGGCACCATCTCTTTCCTTCAAAGGAATATACATATGATTTTTGGTTTCATACCAATTCCACCTGGAGTCTCGAAGGGAAGAATAACAAATATGGGAAACATTTAATCCAGAATAATATGTTTATCCAGAGACCTGTGGACTCGGGGAGGAATGGACCCCCTCTGATGTGGTCTGCTGCCAGTGTGTGTGTGTGTGTTTGAGTTGGATGTGTAAGACGGGTGTAGAGACCCTCCACCCCCTGGGGCCAGGAACTTTGGGTGAGGAGGAAGAGAGGCCTAACACACTCTCAGATTTCGAAAGTGTGTTTGTGTGTGAGGTTTGTTAGTGTGCATGGGATACAGGATGTGACCAAGTCGACAGACAGCAAGTAAGGAGCTGCACAGAACTGCAGTAAAAACGAGAAGTGGCTCTGTGATGCTGTTGATAATGAAAACATACATTTAAACTTGCTAACCTCCCTCTGTATTTCTGCAAGTGGGGTTAAGTGTAGAGAAAATACTCAAAACGTAAAGAAAAATCATTTTGATTGCAGCTGTTTTGTTTTGTTTTTTTGTTTGTTTTTTTGACACCATTTTTGGTGAGATTTGTGAATTTCACATAATGCTGGAGATGATGACAGTCAAATGATCAACATGCTACCCGTCATGACAGTAATGAGCCCTGAGTGCAAGAGAAAACTGCGTGAACACATCTATAAGGAAATCCAGGTCAAAGATGAAGCAGGAATTCAGTTTAAAAGCTGTAATGGTTCCTAACAACAAAGGTAATACGTTTCCATTTGCTTGTGTAATTATAGTCTAACCTAACCTGAGCCCCTTTGGTAATTTTACATCTCGGTCCTTGTTTAAGTAAAAGTTTAAATGTAAGCTTAGTAACCTAAAAATCTCCACATATAATAATAATTTACATAATACAAGTGCAACTCCTCCTGAAGGGCAAGGCCTATACTAAAACTTAGCTATTTTATGCTGATGTCAGCACTGTTGGTGTGAAAATCTAGTGTAGTATATTAATCTTTTTGCATCACTGTAAAATCATATAACATTGTTTTGAAAAAATACAGTTTTGAAGTGTTCAAAAAAGGCAGTACTTCTGTCCCCCAATGACTAATATATTGCTTTAAAGTTCAGATATGATCCAGTGAAAACTAAATTTTTTTCCTAATTCATGTCACCGTGACCTTTAACCTATGACCTTGAAGCATCACGTACTAAAATGGTGTATTTATCATCTTCTTTACCCATATGATTGGAGAAGAATTGGCTGAAATCTTTGGCTTCTATATAAGCTATAAAAACTTGAGATTTTAAGATACATTCATGCAGTGTGTGATTTTGTGAAGTTATGGCATTATTGTGACATTCTAGGGCATCATATTGAAAAAATAAAAAGTTGTTGTACAGCACTGTCCATGCCCTTTCACGTGATATATTAGTCAATTTGGTTTCTTGAAATTTTCTTTCAAGGTCAGCTTTGATCTTGAATGCTAGAAAACCCAGGTACTCATGTTCCCCAAGGCCTAGTTTATTGCTGTGAAGTTTGCAGGCAATCCATAGGAAATTATGGGTAACATAAAGTTTTTGTTGATTTTCACATTTGGTTTGACCTTGAGCTCAACCTGATTTTCACCAAAATTAAATCAGCTTAAGCTGTTATTGGTATCTACCGTCAGACAAAATTTGAAAATGACATCTTGAAAACTGTGGACGCTAGACTGCTAACAAACATACAGACAAAGAAACGGAACTGATTACATACTCTATCCCTTCTGGCGAAAAATAATATTAATATTTTCATTCTATCCATTGAATAGAGTTACTTTGTGTAAGTCACAGTTCAAAAACTCGTCAGCCAGTTTTTGAGGTTATTTAATAGAAAAAAGAATGATGTACTCATAAATGTACACAGATTAGTGTGTAATTACGTATTCCAACACATTGATGTTGATGGTCATAAACTTAGAATTAATCCATTAAAAATACTTAGTAGCAGTAATGGTAGCCAGCATAGGCTAACAACAGCTAACAGAGGCTATCAGCAGCCAGCAAAAGCAGACAGAAGTGGACAGAAGTGAACTTCACAGATTTATCAACGGGTTCCTTTCACAAAGAATAAATAGACATGGACGACACGTGAGGTAAACAGTGGACTGACAGCCTACACTCACAACAAATGAACGATGGCCAGAGTTGTTTAAGATTATGCATTTGAAGTAGGAAGGGTAAGAAAGCAGAATTCAGTTGACTGCATTCTGCAATTTACTCACATCCAACGGTGAAGTTTTACATGCTGTATCTTTAAACCAGCTTTCTTCTGATTGGATGCCCCCAAAAAACTGAAGATGTGAAACTGAGCATTTAAAAGAAATAAAAGAGATTTGCATACATAAGGATTCCTTATACATACGCTGACGTCATTACTTTAAAGGTTGGTGCTTTTAATATGAGCGTCCACCATTGTAACATTAAAAGGACAAGCTATAGAAGTGAAAACACTTTAATAAACCTAAAGATTCATGTATGTTTTGCACTCTGAAGTCATGTCCAGATAGAAATCACCTCGTTCTGTTCTTATCTTCCTTCTGTGTAAGTGTAAAGGCCCTTGGATCAGGATCAAAATGTTTTGCTCAACCGAAAACTCACACGGATGCATCTTCCTGTCAGCTTTGTGATAATTTAACATCTAACTGTGACTTACAGCCAAACTCTGGTGCAGAATATTTCATGGTCATGCAGGTCATAGCTTAGACCAATGAAAGATTGCATGGCAAGACAGATTTGACCATCCATCACAAATCACATCACAACTGTGTTTCTGCCCGTGATGATCCCATTGCCATAAAAAGCCACGGCAAACTCTTTGGCAGATACTTCAACATTTACAATACACTGTGATGGCGTTTGGGATATGTAACCCAACAGCTATTTTTTTTACCAGCTTATGAACACTGTTTTGAGGGACTTTCCAGCCTGGAATTTGTACCTGGATTATGTTGTAGTATATTCACCCTGCTTGTTTCATTATATTGCCAGTCTAGCAACTGTGCTTACTCTTTTAGCTCTTTCACCCCAAACTTGGCAAAGTGTGAGACAGATCTGTGACAGATCTGGGTAACAGGTTGGCTGTGGGCAAGCGTGTCCCATAACAGCAGTGGTGGATCCCATTTTGACCTACTCTATACCCACCACAAGACATGAACTTTGGCAGTGCCTACATAAGGATTCCTTATTGGTTATTATGAGTGTTTATGCCATCATTTTTCAGCAGTAGTAGCTCCTCTATAAAATTTGTGTAGTCTGGAAAGACATCAACATTCTGTATCCTATGTATGATAAAGGCTCTGGAAGTTTGCTTATCTTTCCTCTTTGTGCTTCAGGCCCAGTTGGATCTCTCTGGTTGATGTGGATGAGTTGGAAAATATCATAGATAGATAGAAAGGGTGGCTTTAAACTCACCTAGCAGGGAGAGACTGCTACTTAATGTGAATGCTGATGATGCATGAGAATTTGCCTTTTACAAACACAAACCCAACGTGGCATCACCTCTGCATACAATAAACATATCAGTATGCCAAAAGTACTAAATCCGACTCTTGCTCTTTCCTTGCTGACGCTTGCTGACGGCTCCTTTCCTCTGAATGAAGGTCTTATTGTGGCAATGTCAGCTGTCTCAAGGGCATCCAGAACAAAGAAGCTTTTCAGCCCTCTGCATATCCTCCACTCATCCTTTACTCTCTCACTTCTCTCTCTTTTCTCTCAGTCTCGTCCTGTTCATTCTGACTCCCGTATCATGCAAACGTCTCACTTGTTTGCACGTTTTCGTCTTTTTTTTCCTCCTCACAATGTTCTCCCTTCTGCGTTCTCCTGTGAGAGTGATCATTGCTGGTGAGCACGCATGCATGGGCGGGTTAATGTATGAAAAATTATGAAATAGTAAAGGATTAATCCCTTGGCAGGTTTTGTGATTTTTAGGTCCCAGATGCAGCATCTTTGTGACTGGGCTTCCACTGTTGTGTGAGCGCATGTGTCTGTCTTTCGGTGCTCGCGTAAATGTCCTGCATGTATCTGTGCCTGGCAGAGTGTGGAGGCAGGAGGAGAAGGATGCACGGAGGCAGCAGCAGCTGGTGGAGATACACAGTGTCAAGAGAGCTTGCAGATACACAGAGAGAGAGGACAACAGAGGATGCCTCCTTGGCCGACTGCGTGGAAGGGGGGGACAGTGGAGCATAACAAACAGGATCCACCTTTCTGCTTGGCTAATTTTCCCCATTAAAACAGCCCAGCAGGGGCCTCAGCAGTCCACCAGCTGGAACAGAGGTTATTTTAGTGCCTGTCTTTCACCAGGGTGTGCGTGTGTGTGTGTGTGTGTGTCACTTGCATCTATTCTGGCATATGAGTCTGGGGATTGGGGAAGCATAAAGATCTTCCATAGGAACAGTTTCAATACACCGATATTAATTTTCTTCCTTCCAGTCGTGCATAAACAAATAAAATCTTCACAGTGTCTGCTGGATGTTTTTTTTCTCTCCCTGCTGGGTGTAGCTATAATATGTTCACTGCTGATATTGATGCATGTGCTCATATTTGCCCAGTCATCTCTTTATGTGGCTAAAGTCATCAGCCCTCCTTTTCCTATGTCTCAGTCAGATCCTAAACTAATCCCCAACCCTGCTACTCTGACAAGAAAATCCCCTGTTTTAATGCATGCACACACACACGCTGTCTTCCTCTTTCACCTCCCTGCCCTCACACCCCCCCATCATTCAAACAAACACACACACAAACACTTTCAGTTTTATCCCTCTGTGTACCTGTGTACAGCATCTCTCTATACGTTTAGTAAAGCGTGATTTGTACACACATTAGCATTTCTAATACTCGTTATGCTAATATCTTCACAGTGTGGTGGCATTTTTGCAAATTCATACGGTGATGAAATTTCTCCTTTTTGTTCACACAAAGTAGAGTTTGGCTGCACGCTATCATTATGGAAGAGGCTGTCGGGAAATGTTATCCACATTCTGCTACGGTCCATTGATTGTCAGCAAATATAATCACATAACAGACATTTCAGATTTAGGGAAAATATGTGTTGTTACTAAAACAAAGCATTAGAAATGCTAACTGTGCTTGAAAAGGATTGTAATGGTTCTAGATGAGCAGGACTGTGTTTTGAAACTGTTTGAAAATGATCTAATAAAATTAGCAAAAACATGGTTTGTGCACGCATGCTGACAATTTTGCTTTGGATTGCATTTGTGAAATACAAAGAAATACTGACTCAATTACAAAAAAATGTCTGCCAAGTTTTACTCACCAAGGCTTGGATACATTTTTTTCCTCACAGTCCAGATTCCCCTCTGTCCTCTCTCTCTCTCTCTCTCTCTTTTTTGAGTTATTAGCCTTCATTAAATTTGCATCATCCATGACCCTGACTCCTACTGGCTTGGGCTATCCTCCTCCAGCCAATCAAATTTCTGTTAATATGAATAACTTTGCTATGCTGTAGTGACAGTCATGGCTTCAGCTGTAAGTGCAGCTGTATAGGCTAGCGGTCTTTGAACCAGAGTTTCTAGAACTGGAAGGGGAGGAACCTGTACTCGCCAACTTGATCTCTAAAATGACCGCAAACTCTTACGAATGCATTATGTGGTGGTGAGGCTCCAGCTATTTCAGAAACCAGAGAGCCTCTATTTAAAAGTGGAGGGAAGATTTGTACTGGCTTTACTGAAAGATGGCTCTTGGTAAGGAGACTTGAGTTTGCCTTCCCTTTTTAGATTTTAGGAAAGCAGTTTTTACTTTTTTCATGCTTTGGTTTGGTTTAAGCACCAGAGTCACTTGGTTTGGGATTATGAAGGCATGATCATTGTGTTTAAATGAATAAACACATGTAAGATTTCCAACATTGCAACAAATGTGGTGGACGTTGAATGGAGTAGGATGGATCTGCCAGAGATGAGGAGAATTTTATTGGACAGTCAAAGTCAGTGTGAAGAAATCGTAGTCATTTCATATTTGGGTGAGACTGGACTTTCTGTTGCACAGCTGAGAACTGATCAAGAGTTAGAGCATTAGCTAACAAATTAAAACTATTTCTTTTATATTTTAACCATGTAGCCAGAGTTGGCTAGCTTAGTTATAGTACCACATAGAATATTTCCTGACCTTAGGTGTTAGCCTGCAGAGGCTAGGTGCTAAAGATAATGAATCACAAACCTCTAATGTCCTGCTTTGCTGGTACAATACTAGAAAGTGTCATGACCAAAAACTGTGACTGAGCTCATACAAGTCACTGCATTTGTGTCTGTACTTCAGTGGAGACAGAAATACACCATTAATTTGTGTAACTGATGAAGAGTTTTGTGAACAAACCAAAACTGAAATGACTATATTTGTGATTTTATATTTGATTTCTGATCTGAATGTACTAAAGCATACACAAGAGCCAATGCTTATGTGGTAGAACAGTAAGACCTTTTCTCTGCTAAGCTAGCAACTTTTAGCGGGGCTTAAGCTATATTTGTGGTAATTCAGTATTTAGTTTCCTGAATTACTATTAAAGTTACAGTTATGTTGTTACGTGCATTGCAAGGTTCTACAAAGGGTGGTTAGAAAGAAAAAAAGAAAACAAACATGCTTTTTTCTTCCTGAACACTCACGCTGCAATGATTTCAGTTTGTGTACCAGGAGGAAGAAAATGATGGAGCCGTCTGCAATTTTTGAAGAATGGAGATATGGCCATTATGTTTATTTTATTATTGACACGCAAAGACAAGAGCATAATGGTGAAGTGCAAACGACATCCAGGAAAGAAACAACTGCATTTATTGCTAACACAATCTGGCTCTTTGCAAGTATCTGCACTAATAGCATGCTAACACTAAGCTAGCCAAAAACCCAGAATGATGTTAAAACTGAGTGAATCCTGACCACAGCCAGAATCTGAACTTTAACAGGTAACAAAGGGAGTGATGAGCAGTCAGACTTGTAGCCTCTATTTCTACTTGTACATGTTTCTTACATTACACCACTTTGAAGTAGCTTTGGGCTGGTTTTAATCTTTGCTTTGTGTTGTTAGTTTTGGGTTTATTCATAAAAACTAAAAGAATTTCCTTATTAGGATTTGTGTTGGTGTGTGGAACTATAGGCTAAGGCTTATATTGGTAACTGTTAATAATGTGACAATATATTTAGGGTCATTTTATGGAGTGATGTGAAAGTAATAGTAATTGTGTAACTTTCTTCTGTGAGCAAGTAGCGTACTGCATTACCTTTAAGAACAGTAACAGTAACATCACAATAGTAAGTAATGTGATGTGTAATGTAATTTTTTTTGCATAATGACCCCACCACTGATCATTATTAGACTTTACACATGCTCAATCCAATCCAATTTATTTACAAAGCACGTTTTAATAAACACAAGTCTGACAAAGTACTGTACAAAGCACCAAAACACCACACAAAAAAATCACCACACAACAAAGCAGCAACAACAACAGTAAAAGGTAATAATATTGATAAATAGAAGATAAGAACACACCACTCTCATTCTGTCTTAAGAACCATGAATAAAAATAATCCCAGAGTAGCTTTAGCTTTTACATCACGAGAGCGGCTCTCATGTATTAGCCGCCTACATGGCTGTTTCTCATAAGAGAAATGATAATTATATTAAGTATTATAATTATATTATTATATTTACTATATATATATATATGGAAAAGGAACGTTGTGGCATAACATTGTAGCTTTTGGCCTTATACAGGATGCTTATTTTTAACTGAGAGCAGCTTAAGAAAGGGTTGAATGGTGTTGCCAAGAAAGAGTATGATTTTAATCATATGAAAAAATAATAATAATAAAATTAGACTACTTTCACAGAATTTGTAGCAAAGGGTTAATTTATGACCTTGCTGCCCTGTCTGGAGGTTTATGCCGACTCAACTCGGCCCATTTGTATTTCTAACTGTTGTTTTCCAGGCTATAAAACCTATCACTTCTAATCTTTGTATATTACGGCATATTAACACTCATAATAAAAAAAATACTATCAAGCATTATTTATATTTTGCTGCAATAAATTCTAAATAAATTCCTGTCCAGATGACCTTTTAGTGCTTAGCAGCCTGCACCTGTAGATATATGGCTCATAAGAGATGCATAAATATAACTTTCTAGATTTTTGTGAGCAAAAGGAAGGAATACATTTCATCTGTGCAATACCCGCTTTACATTTAGCAAGCAAAAAGGGTTATCTACATTTACCAGCCAGCAGTGATCAGGTGCAGCAGACCCTAGCATGTGTGAGAACAACACATACACACACAAACACACACACATATACACACCATGCAGGGCAAAACTGACAAATGGCAGTGCAGCAGCTCAGTTAGGTGGTAAATGTGTGTTTAAGGAATGCAGTGTCGCTTGCACGCACAACACTTAGTGGCCGGTCAATGACATAAGATTGATTTGGTTCTCTCTCTTTTACACATGCACACACACACACACACACACACACACACACACACACACACACACACACACACACACACACACACACACACGTAAAGGAATATGAGTGATGTGATTCAGCGCACCTCTCGGCAACCACTCTGCTTTCCATCCTAACGCCTGAGCAGAATACTAATCACTGGATCACATTACAGAAAGAGAGAAAGAAAAAGGGATGGAGAGAGAGGCGAGAGAGTGAATAGGAAGAAGAAGAGAAAGGGGAAAGAAGGGAAAGAGAAGGAAAAGAAAAGGGAGACAAAGAATGGCAAGGATTATATCAGATAACTGAAATATAAAGGTGGTCTCCACAAGATGTGGTGTAGTTTTACATCTACACCTTCCTGTGAGCAGCATGCAAATACTGCAGGGTTAGTGATGAAAAAGTAATGTCATGCGCAGGTGAGAGCAAAGCTAAACAGCAGGGTGGGAAAAAGAGATGAGAGCAGAGAAAGCCAAAGATTTTCTATCCTTCTGACCAAAGTCACCCACAGAAAGGAGCTGGAAATATTAAAAAAAAATAAAAATCACAAAACACGAGTATATCATACAATAAACCCGAGTACACCACAGTGTGCTGTCACTTTAAAAATGAATCTAGCTCCTGCACAGTTTCACAGTTTCTTTTAGAAGTGTACACGAAATTACTTTACAATAACATAATTACATAAATGACCTGCATTTTATTACATTAAGGATATAGCATTCAGTGGAGTTTATCCAGCCTTTCCTAATCTTTGCTTTTTAATTACACATCAGATCAAATGCGCTCCATTAAAAAAAGAAAACCAACACATTTATGTGATGATTTGGTTTCATCCAAAATTCTGAATAAATGCACACTTCATTACTGTTATGTACACTGTGAGATATTTTATTCTCTGTTCCTACTATTATCTGTGATCATAATTGCTACTGCATTTGGGAATTGTAGTTTTATTTACAAACAAGAAGCACTCCAAAAGTACAAACCTCCGCCACGGTGCTCACTCTCTGGGCAGCAGTTACTTTTAAGGGAAAAGTATTGCATTTTGGATATATTCATTATTTTTTTTATTTATTTTATTTTTTTAAATACCTTAAGAAGTTCGTAGTGCATTAAAAATCAGCTAAGAGTAGCATGACAGATGTTTGACTGAACAAACATTACAGACAACGTCAAGGTCAACTTGAAAGAAAGACAGATGTGAAATGTAAAACGAGGTCAGAGGTGAAATGTGACATGATATTTGGATGCAAACTATGATGTGATATTTAGAAACCTTATATATCAGCATCATTTCCTTAGTTTTGTCAATGCAAACAAAAGCAGTAGAATTTTAGGCATAGTTTCAAAGGAAAAAGACATTTTATGAAAATTTGACCTTGAAGAAGAGGTCAGAGTTCCAAGGTAACGTGATATTTAGAACCCCCACATATCATTCGCTGTATCGCTTATATGTTGTCAATACAAACAAAGGCAGTAAGAAGCATAGTTTTAAATACCTCTATATAACATTATTAGCACTTCGGCCCTCAAATCAATCTGTTAACCTTGAAGGAGAGATCAGAGGTCAAATTTAACATGATATTTGAAATCTTTATATTGTACTCTCTATATGTCGACAACACGCAACACACTTGTAAGAATCAGACTTTATAAGTTTTAAAGCTTTTTGTTCATTTTCACCAATAAATCATTAAGTTGGCCTTGAAGACCTTGGTGGATGTCAGCTAAATTTTAATGGATTGTTAACATGACCCCACTCTACACCCCTACAAAGTTTTATCAGAATGCTTGTAAAACTTTCTGAGCTATCGTGTTTACAGACATAATAATGGCATGCACACAACGCTAACAAAAAACCCTTAGTGGGAGTATAAATAAAATCCACCTTGAGCAGAACAGTGGTGCAGTGGTTAAATCCATCTCCTCACAGCAAGAAGGAGTAGTTCCTGGGTTTGAACAGCTGGGGCCTTTCTATGTGAAGTTTGCATGTTTTCAGTGTCCAGAGTTGGGTGTTCTCCAGGTACTCTTGCTTCCACCCACAGTCCTAAGACATGCATGCCAGGTTCACTGTTCACTTCAAAATGAACGTGAAAATGAAATGAACCCTGCCTCTCGCTCCATGGAAGTTCGGATAGGCTCCAAAAAAATACAGATTTAACATCTAACGCAGTAATCGACAGAGTAAAATCCCCCCCAAAATACTTGAAACTAGTTTCACATCAAACAGCTGCACCATTATAACTTTGCACACACGTTACTGAATCAGGAATGAAGATCCAGTAGCACAAAACAGCATTATGACCTCATAATGCTGATCTAAAACATAAATGTTACACCTTCCTTTTAAGGTAAAGACTTGAAAACTTGTTAACAAGAACAACTAAATGTGACAAACCCACAGATAATCTTTTTTTCTTCTTCTTTTAGCTCCAGCTTTAGATGAATTAGCAGCTAAACAGATGGATTTTCCCCCTCGGGATCTAGTGGAGAAAAAGTTGACCTAAAGCGACTGTTGCTGAAACGTATTAGTCGTATCAGCTTCTGACTGCATTTTACAGCAGTGTTGCCTTTACGGCACGCTGCTTTGCTCCCAAGTGAGTTTAAATGCAGTTTACTGATTATAATTATATGCTGGCCTGCTGTACAGTTGCCACTTTAAGCACAGAAATGTATTAAGACATCAAACAGGAGAAGTTGTGTCCACCTGAACAGGACTCAAGGAAAAAATGGTAACAAAGACATTCAATTTTGTTGTGGGAAATAATTGTTGGAGGCAATTTTCAGGAGTGATGACTCAAATTAAAGTTCATTTTAGACTAATCTCGATCATAACATGTCCGTTCAGGCAGTGCGCCGTCCATTATTCTTAGCTTTTGCACTTGCCTCTGTGGCTCATGCAAATACAAACACTCCGACTAAATCTCATACGCCCCC
>VVHJ01006020.1:8286-22841 GCA_015107715.1 Tylochromis polylepis
TGTAAAAAAAAATAATATAGTGAATGTTTTTGCACTGAAATTTTGGAAAAAATTTGACGTAGAGCAGCAACTACAGACTCTTTCCATCAGCGACCGTTTCTTTTTTATTCCCTGGAATTAATCCACGAATGATTTCATCAATGAAACGTTAACACTAAAACACCCAAACTGACAAATGTTTTGTTGTGTCTAATCAGCACTCTAATAACCAAAGATACTCCAATTTAATGTCACGAATCTTAAAAAAAAAAAGAAGCAGTACTCAGTGTTTTTTTCTCTTTGCTTTGTTGTGTGTGACCAATAATTGATTAGCATATTAGTTAAAGCTACAATTGGTACATGAGAATAGAAGAAGCCCTAATTCTTTCTATTTTTTGCCACTTTACATGCCCATAAGGCACACAACATACACATCTATTTAATTACTTAGCATTTATCTCATAGAACATATAGGTGCCACTAGCAGTATTGGGAAAATTACTGTTCTACCTTTGTGCCATCATGTAACAGAAGAAACAGAAAAATATGTCAGTGAGAGAAACCCGTGTTATTTAGCTACTTTGAAATAAGTGACAATGCTTCTTTGGGTGCTCAGGAGTCAGCAGCACCCACTGCGAGCAACTGTGAGCACCCACAGAGATACTGTGAGGGAAAGAGGAAGAACAGAAATGCGGTCAATTCAAGACAAACAGAGGCATAGATGTGCCATCAAAGCTGTTTCAACTGGGAATCCTTAACTGCAGTACTTGGTATTGTTACTTTGTTTTTGTTTTGTTTTTTAACTAGTTGACCTCTACCTTGTATGTACCTCAATATGTACCATAAAGTGATAAATTGTATTATACTCAAGTAGAAATATGGGTTAACAAAGTGCACTAGTCAAGGCCACTGCAAAGTTACTTAGCCGCCAACAATAACAGAGCTGTACAAGCCTGTTATTCAAAGCCCCTCGATTTTGCCTTTTGTCAACTCTGTTAGGTCAAAATGAAGTGGTCCATTGGCTTAAGACATCCAGTCAGCTTGCAACTTTTGCAACAAAGACCATCAAGGCCTTAAGAGCATCTGTACGTGGGAAGTTCAGAACTGAAACGTTTGAAACGAATGGGCACCGAAAGAGTCAAGAGGATAGCTGTGTGAATCAAAATACTTGTTCTAAGAACTGTTTCCAGAGATGGCAATAACTGTAGGTCATGTATAAAAGCTTACATATAAAGCTTAGCATTCATTCAAAAGTGATATTTTTTTATTGTAACTTAATGTTCACTTCTGAATGGTGTATTTTTCTAACCATTATAAAGGAGTCCTCAACAAGAAACATTCAACTGTCAGCAGCAACACTTTGCACTGTGAGCTAAATTTACCTTAAGTCTTTATCGCTTTAAGACCAACTTCATTTGCATGATTATTTAAACTTAACCTGTTAAGCGGCGTTAGCGACAAACTTATTAGCTGGGGTGGTCAGTCACCTGGCTTATATTAAAATGACAAGGGACAAGCAGGGACAACAGAGCACTATTTCCCAAAATACAGAAAGGATTAAAAGGTTTATTATTCGTCACATACATAGTCATACAAGTACAACATGCAGTGAAAATTGACGTGTCCAAAGGAGGGGGAGGACAGGCTGCAGACGTAGCTGCGCCGCAGGAAATCATTGGAAATGCACAATACATGAGGGAAGAGGAGGAGAAAAAAAATGCACTGTGTGAAAAAAATGTAACGTTAGAAGTTTGCACTATGCTAAAAATAGCTTAATGTTCTCCTAAAGCCACAGACCAAAGTCGCCAAGCAGTCCCACTGCAGACACCAACATACTTTACATGTATAAGACACAGGCAGGCATGCACAGGAGCCACGGCATCTGCTCTATCATAAATTCTTCCAGGAGCTTATTTGACCCTGTCACAGGTCATCAAGCAGTTTTAGATATACATCACACCTGCCCACCTCTCCAGCTGGTATCTTTGCAAAAACTTCTTGTCATTCAAGACACTCTGGGAGTATGAGCTGCACTTTTTCTTTATTTGCAGATAGTTTGTAAGGGAAAAAGAACAAAGTAAGCAGTCAAAGTAAATGATTCCCATCACTACTTAATTATTGGTTAATTACTTCTACAGGTAATCAACATGACTGTAAAATATCACCATCAAGTGATTTTACTTTCCTGAAGCCCCACGGCAAAATCTTCACATTGCTTGTCCTGTCCAATCATGAGTCTTAAAACCAATGATATACAGATTACTACCACATGTGGTGAAAGAAGGCATCAAGTCCATGTATTTGGAAAACTGCAAAAACCAGATATGGCAGGTATTTCTGCATGGCAAATAACCAGTGACTCACAGTTTATCAAAATGTTTGTCAATTATTTTTCAGCTGAAAAACCAAATAATTCAACTGACTCATTGTTCCAGGTCAGAAACGGTGAAAGAGACACTTTTGATATGTTTAGAATGATTTTGGATAATTTTTTTCCTGCGTCCATCCGTTTCTTGTTAAATGTTGAGACATTTATAAATATTAATGCTTGAGTCATGGTGAAATGACTAATAACATTTATTTTGATGGAAATGCAGCTGTTTGATTAATCTGATTTCTGAACTTTTCCTACTTTCTATGTCCCTCGGAAATCTATTATTCAGCACAGAAACTACGTTTAATGGGTGGATAAAACTGTAATTGGAGTTGGAGCCAGTGATCCAGTTCAGAGCTGATCCTACCTGAGACAGCCGGAGGTGTTCTTGAACACGGTGGTCCACTCTGCATCACGCGGCTTTGAGTCCTCGTTGGGCTCATGCTCCCAACCCGAGTGGGGGATTATCACCTCGTTGGTCAGGGTTTGCAGGCCGTGGTTGATGATCACCATCTTCAGGGGTTCATAGGATGACAGATTCCACAGGGTTCCTGCCGGGGAGCACAGATGGGAGGAAAATACAGAGACGCATTAAGAGGATAGCAATAAGTAGGTTTAAAAAGAGGATTATGAGAGAGGATATATGGAGGAGGCATATTTTATATATGTATGTACACAAAGAGAGGGAAAATTTTTTAAAAGGAATGGTGTGAGGGTGGTGTAGTTGATAATTTAAACATAAGAAAATGAAAGAAGGTGAAGCATGACAGGAAATATGTGGCGAAAAATAGAACACAGAATGGAGAAACTGTGCACACAAACTGAAAGTGATGCGATTTAATAACAGCTGTATAACAGATAAACAAAAAAGTCTGTCCAAGCTTAAAGACTGCAATCAGAAGCACATTTAGTTTGGCAAAAAAAAACCCCCCCCACACATTTTAGAAAAATAATAGAAGACTGGGTGTTCATTATCCAGGCATGATACCAACTGACCATATTGCACTGTATAAAAAAAAACAACCCACTGTAATACTTTTATTATTCTTCCATGAGAACGTGGCTGACTGCTACTTAACTGTAATAAATACAAAGTTTACAGCAGCCATATCACAGTGATATTTCTATAATGCTCTCATATTTACAGCAATATTAGGGTCACAGCGATCTCACGGTACATCATGTTATTTCTCAGCTGCTGCACGTAATGTGCCGCTCAGATCTTATGTCCTGCAGATATTGTGCGCGTATTGGATCAGGATAAATGATCTACTTCGGCTTTTCTATCCAACGGCACACACACGCACACCCTGTTTCAATCATCCCCGTCCTCCGTTATCTTTCCCAAGAAATCCAAGCAGGAGAATGAGCATTTTCTAGGTGGCTGCAAATCTATATATATATATATATATATATATATATATATTAAAAAAAGTAAACTAAATTGAGCTGGGTATGTGCATGCATCCCAGGGATTCACAAAACAGAGGCAGGCAGACAAAGAAAAGAGGAGGGGAATTTTTGGGAGCACAGCCAGACAGCCAAACCCACAGAAAAATAAAATGCTGTGTTAAAGCATCAAGCATCAGATGGGTTTTTCACTCAGACACATGGAAGCTGTGAAGCGAGGCAGCCAGTTTGAGGAGAGGAAAACATTTTGAAAGCAAAAAACAAAACAAAAAAACCCCCAAAACCTCTCTCAAGTCCATGTTGGACACGTTCCTGAGTTGTTGTTTTCATTAATCCAGCCCTCAGGTCTCTCTTTCTGCTTCTCCTCACGCCCTTTATTTTCCTCTTTCACACTATAGCTTCACATCTATAGGTAATGATGCTGCTTACGGTGTTTAAGTCCTACCTTAGTTTCGTATTTTATTTTTAAAGCCATAATTACGCAAATGATCTAGCATGCCTCCATGAATACAGACACTGCTGCAGGATAAATGCTGACTGTGTTGATGGATGAGCCAAATTTACCGGCTGAGCCAAAAGAAGAAACTTTCTATCATTTTTAGAAAAAAAAAGAAAGAAACTTATCAGGCACCTGTCCTTTTTTATTTCATACAATATCATCGCATTCCGTGCGAGCGTCCCTACTCCACCTTCCCACTCCAATCTGGTCCACAAGAGTAACAGCTGGGGGCTAAGATTAAGATTAAGGAAAATATTTACACACTCGTGCACATGCCAAAGTGCTCAGAGACTCACTGCTTTTGCACATATAAACGTGCGTTCATATAGTTGTGTATTCACAGGCACCCAGAGGGTGTGACTCGCTCTCGTCCCATAAATAGGGCATTAGCGGAGCAGTGAAGCCGTTATACTTCCTGGCACGGTTCTTTAAAATGGTTTCTGTACATTTTCCAGACGGTCAATATTTCCTCTGCTAAATCATGCTCTCCACACAGAGAGGTTGGGGAGGGGCGGGGGGTTAGGCCTGTCTCAGCGGACAGATCTGGGCTAAAAATAATTCCAGTCCCTCTGATGTGGTTATGCCTTGTTTGACTGTTTCCTTTAAAATGTTACAAAATAGTAAATCTTAGTTTAGTTCGTCATCTTTTTCCGCTCTGCTGTGCCATCACGCACTAACAAGTGAAGGAATCCCTGTGTGCGCGCGCACGTGTGTCTGCAGCTGGATTTCTGGTGAGGAAGTGCAGCGTCGGGTTTAAAGTCAGTCTCGCAGTTTCTAAATAAACCTCCACTGAATGTAACAGAAATTTTTGCTGACGCTAACACGTCTGCGACAGCGGCCACTGAAGTGGAAACACTGGAGCTCCACTCACTCTGTTTTTTCAGTTGGTGACCAGACCAGACTTCATGTGCGTCAGAGACCACCAGGCTGGGACGCTATTAGATGCGCAAGCTGGGGTGTGGCTCCACACAAGGGATATCGTGATTATTTCTTTTCTGGGATAGTGCGTATCGTACGATCTGCCATGGCCTCACACCCTACCTAAAACACTCCACCTGACTCACAGCTTGTCGGGAGCAGGTCAAGTCCTGAGAGTAAACACACCCTTACAGGCTAATTTCAGGGAAAAATATCCCCTTGAGCATTAAATAACCAACACTCAGGTAAATTACATTGTAGAAAGAAAAGCTTGTTTAATTTTGTGCTTCAGGTGTTTACTGTAAATTTCATACCTCTACAAATTCGATATTGATTTGTTTTTTTAAAACAAGCACTTTCATGGTACGTTTAACTTGGTGCAAAACATGCCGAGATGATATTTTAGCATATGGATGTTCTTCCATCAGCAAATCTGAAGCTGTGATCGGAAAAAAATAACTAAATAGTGCAGTGCTCACAGCCGCAGGTATGTTCAGCAGAGACAGATGTCACATATCATTTATCATTTTATCTGAATTTTGGCCTCGTTATGAAGTCACAGAGTATCCCGTGGTGCAGAGGATACTCACAGAATTTAGCACTGCCCAACAGGGTAGCATTTCCATCTCATCTGCTTTTTATTTTTCCCCACAGGGTCAATTCTGTCACTTTTCCCAAACAAACACATTCGAGCATCTGAGAGGAAATCTCCGCATCCAGGCATGAATCCAATTAAAAGACAAACGCGCACTTGTGGTGTGTGTACTTTGGTATGATGACAGCTAGCTAACATTCATGCCTGCCAGCCTGACAGCTTGATTACCACCACTGTTGTGTCATTAGCATCAGCTTTACTCGTGACAAGCAAAATGCAACATGCAATCAACTCACAATGAGCGATGGGATCTTAAGAAGGGCAAAGAAAACTTCTTACTGTGCTGTCGGTGTCCTAACAGAAATAAGCAGTACTGATTTATGACTTTTGCAACATGCCACAGAGGAGGAAGAAACAGACAGCACTTTAATAATCCCCAGACGAAGCCTTGTTCATTCATTTTTATGATACCAGTATACAAGCCCAATGTGTATTCCCTGCTATAAGATTAATGGTGCATAATGCCTCTAATTTCAAAAGGTGCATACTTGTTTCTAGATTGCAAAACAGATTAAATAGTCCATATTTCAACTTGGCTGGAAATGTATTTGTGTGTATAAAACATACGGCACATAGTGCCGGGATGTTGGAAGACCGGTCTGTGCTTTAAAGTCGCTTAAGTTACCAGATTCTTGTTCATCGCGCAAACTTTCTTTCGCTCCTTCAGTAGTTCACCATCACCTTCAGTGCTCCAGCTGAAACACTGCTCAGGCTGGTGGAATCAGTCAGCTCTGCACAGATCACATATGCCAGAGGGGAGGGAAAAGGCATGTCTTTGCCGTGACTGTGATCCATCAAGTACGACAGGCGTACAGCCCACTGACAGAATGTTATTTAAGATGACAGAGTGCTGTGGAAGTGACGGTCTCCATCCAGCATCCCGCCAGTGTATCAGGCCAACAGCTGTATCAGCTTTAGTCCATTTGCTGTCCTATGTCAGCTTGTCAGAGGCAGACACCATGCAATTGTCATGCCAAAAGGATCAGGTTCACTCATAAACACTCATCTGTGTGCTTGGGGGTATTTGATGTCATTGACACCTAAATTTAACAGGCAACATGAACAATAAACGGTGTAACCAGACTTCTCTTCACAGCTAGAAATGAAGGACGCTGCACTTAGTTTGGATAGAAACGTCAGCTGTCAAAAATGCACTGCTGAGCCAAGAGTTTCGGTTAATTACTGTATCGGTGCATGATGCGGAGCCACTTTAGAGCTGCAGTCAATTTGCATTGATTCAAGCCAAACTGTCCAGGTGATCCAAACCCCTAAAGTGCTCAAGTTTTTGTTTTTTTGTCCAACTTCTGCCTGAACTTTCCACGAACACAAATATAAACCAACTCTCATCTGGAAGTTAAGCAAAATCTTATAAAAGTCTTATAACAGGACACAAACAAAGGAAAAGTGTGAGGCACTGAGGTCACTACAGTTTATATAAACAAATCTAAAAAGTAAAATATGGGTTAAAAAATAAACAATAAGCAAAGAAAATGTGTTTCGTTGTAGTCGTTGTTAATTTGGTCAAGTTCACAATCTCCCACATAAATGTGTCCTTATTAATAGGGTGATATATACCAATCCACCATCCAATTCATTGGGTATAAATGTTCAACTGCTCATTAACACAAATATCTAATCATCCAATCCACTGCACCGTTCCCTGATGAATAAATACTCATATTAAAGTAATAAAAAACATTAAAAAAAATCTTACAAAAGAAATAAAAACTAAAGTGAGAAGACCAAATCTAGGCTGGAAAGTGAAAACAAACTGAGCTGAATGAATGCAAAACTATTTAAGTACTTACTTTAATTAATACTCTGAATAACGCTCAGTAATAAAAATATGTAAACACTGCAAGTTTTACTGACACGACACAGATCACATTTAGAGTTAATTAAAGTGAAGCATAACTGAACTGCACGATGTCTCATAATTAACTTTTGCTAGGCGTTCATTCATACTATTTTAATGCACACCTCCTATCACCAGGGTTAGGCGTCTTTTCTGTTTGTTTTCACATTAAAAAAGTGCCTTAAGAAGATCAGTGTTGTGATTTATTGGTGTGTGTGTGTGTGTGTGTGCTTTTTAAAAATGCAAAGAAATCCCTCACTTTGATGATCAGGCCTTAACTTTTCTTTCTGGTTTATTATTAATGTTGTTTATCTGCTGAGAAAAAGCTCTGGAGCAGTCTAGCTGAGTTGGTCCAGAAAATAAGTTTCTAAAAAGTTGTGTGTAATAGAATGAATATGCTAAATAACCTGTAAAACCTACTGGAATATATTCCTGTAAACAGAACTTATTCAGCTATAGAAAAAAAACGCCAAACAAAACCTCCAAAAGCAACCGTGTGTCAGTTTGCATAAACAGGAAGTGGTATAAGAAAGAAAAACCTTGTTATCTGATATAGATGCAGCAACAATCTTTTACTGTGATTGAGTTTTCTCATAACCCTCTGATGACTTTGTTTTAAATGCAATCCAGCCAAAAGGAAAGCTTAACATGCATATTATAACCTGCCTCTTCCATCATACACAGTTGCTAACAGGCAGTTTTGATTACCCCCCCGAGTGCCTGATATAACCCAACAGACTGAACTACGTATTAACCAAGTGCCGGCTCTTATACTCCCTTTATTTTGCATCTCTGTTTTGATACCTGGATATGACGGCTGCAGGAACTAAGACCAGGACCCGGGTAAGGGACTGGAGCTGTGGCTGGGCTAATTACATTTTCCAGGCACCACTGGCAGGCATGTTGCTCTTCAAGCACAGCTATTAACTTAGTTCTGCCCATTACCGTTCTCCTCCTCTACTTCTCCTCCTCACCTCTCATGCCATCCATCACACTCTGAAGGATGGAGGCACAGTTCAGAAGAAGGAAGAAAGAGACTGGGCGTGCTAGAGGCAGGAAAAGAGAAAGAGAAGAGGGAGACCTCAGAAAAGTGGACTCGTTCTCCTGCGAATGTCCACAGAAGAAGAAAAATCTATGCTACAGTACGCACACACAGACACACACCATCTGCAGTGATTTAGAGCAGCAAGGTACAGGTACCAGTAATAACTTGCAGCAAAAAAAAGGAGAAGCTGGCGTAAAGGTGGGTTGCAAAGTGGTTTGCATATGTGATGGCAACTGTGGAAACCACCTGTACGGGACTTTCTAACTGTCCATCAGCTGGCATCCAGATGAACTGAAACAATGTTGTCTGATCCCATACTTAATGAGAACTTTGCTAGTCATCTATGCTAACACTTTGATTTACATGAATTTACAAGAATTGCATGAATATATTACATTTAGTGACAGAAAGAAGAATAAAATAAAAGTGTATCTTTAATTCAGTCATGTTTGGATGAGCAAACAAACAAAAACACTGCACATGCTGGTTGCCTCTGTGATTGCAGGTAGCTACAGTAATCATTACCCTTGTAGTGTTCTGTTAAGGGGGAGAAGTTTGGCTTTTTTGCCCCCTGCCCACTTTGTTTTAAAATGCCAAATGCATGATCACTTCAGCCTTGAGACTTGCATATATAGTCTGACAGAATCCATAGCTCTTTTTCACAGCAGGCATTTTGTTCCTTCAAGGGAAACACAGGTGTAATTAATAACACCAACAGAGTCATATCAAGCGCATCAGTGAGCTGCTCAAGCAAGTCTGCATGGAAAATATCAAAGCCTGAGAAGTGAGGCACTTAAATGGGAGGCAGCCATTACTAATTAATGTTATTAATGATAATAATTACTTCTCCTGCTACAACAGGTCAAAATGAGTGCTAAAAAAAAAGAAAAAAAAAAGTTGGGAGTGTTGGATAAAGTCAGGTGGCTGTAGCATTAATCACTACAAAGTCGCTGCTACACTACACTGGCTTCATTTTTGTCAGCCGTGCTACTACTGGAAGCGCACGTGTTTTGGGTTTGTTAAAAACAACCGATAAAATCTGTGAGCAATGTAATGTGAAAGAAGTAGCTAGCAGATGACTCTCTCAGTGGTACAGTGCATTCTGATGTCTTTCAGCTCACCGTTTTGGATCACTTCCTGTTAGCAGGAGCAGGAGGAGGTGGCTGTTTTCAGCATAAAGACAGTCTGAGACAAAATCATTACACCAATCTGTTCAGCAGACAAAGCAACTACAGTAAGTGACGACCATGAGAAGCATTTAAAAAAAACATAACCAGAAGGAGTGTGGATGATGAAGATCATTTTAACTGAATCTGGTTAAACTGGCTGCTGATTGGTCAAAGCAAACTGATCAAAAACGATCTGTGTAAGCTGAAGTTCCATTTACCAATCTCACTGCACACAGTTTTAGAAATGTTTCCCACGCTTTAAACTCAAGCACTTGTCAGACAACACTGTAATTTTATTGACAAGAGCACAAAAGCCTGGCAGAGACAAACACGTGTGTCTAGACATTATCTCTCCTCTAGCTTAAATCCCTGCCGACCATATGCATTTTTCATCCAAACAACAAAAGGCGTGCAGCAGGCACCTGCTTGAATGTCAGTCTGCAAAAAAACCCGTCTCCTGCAGGAAAAACAGGAGAGAAATCTGCTTAATAATCTACATTTCCAGAGTGGGAATTGCTGGAGGGCACAAACAGCCCTGAGCCTACCAGGAGGGAAAATAGAATTACTCTGAACGATACAAAGCTCTAAAAATATGAACGACTCCACAGTCTGCCCAACTCGTGTGTTGGAAAATTAAACTGCTTGGTTCCTTCCACGTCACCCATTTCCCCTGTAGAAAACAGAGCTCGCTGCGGTTTCTGAGGGACAGCACAAACTCCAACAGCAAACCCTTAAACACATGGACTAAGAAAAGGGCCTGTATTTAAATCTCCCCCAATTATATTTAATTGAGGAAAAACACGGCCAATTCCAGCCGCACTGCCTGAGCCTGTGAGCTGAGCTTGCATTGTGATGGGCCCATTTTCACTGGGGACGGAGCACTGGCAGTGGAAACGTAGAGCTGGAGACTGAGGCAGGGATAGGGAGGAAACCGTGACAGAGGGAAAATGAATGAGAGTATAGATAATGAATGAAAGAGAGAAAAAAAATTAGATCGAGCAAGGGAGGGAGGCTTGGATAATTACGGCTAGAAGGGAGGGGAATAACTCCCTCCGTTCTGCCCTCCTTGTCTTGTGGTGCAGGGTTATTTTTAGCTACGAAGGGGCGCAACAAGGTGCTGTAAAGGCAATCATTTCTGCTGCAGCACAGCCATCGCTCACTGCAACATCTCTGTCACGGCAGACGACACACACACACACACACACACGCGTGGGGTTTTTAAGGGCCAGACTGAAGCTGTCAGTAGCCAAAATATAGCCAATATTCCCCCTTAAAGGGCCACAGTCTCAAAGATATTGACAACATAACACCTAGCTAACTATCGACATCTGCCCAAATCAGATCTGTCAACAATTTTCCTCCCTTAATTTGCCACCTAAATAGCAACTGCTTTAATCGTTTTGGGCTAACGTGTAAACTGCATTTCGCAAAGGTCAAGTTTCTCACTTGAAAGTGCTTCTCATTTTTCACACCGAAAACAAAAGCTCCTTCTCAGATGCCAAACGTGTGAATACCAGCTGAAAGTGTGTCAGGTCAAGCCAATTGTGTTAGGGATTAGCTGAGCGCACATACACAGAGTGTTTTCCCCACAACGATGACATTTACCGGGTCAAGGAGAAGAAATCCTATCCTAGCATCTGAATCAATAGCTCCTCTTAAAGGAATTAAAAACATACAGTATTTCATTACCCGATGCATCTAATAGCGTTTTCTGAGATCGATGTTTATATGCTTTTTGCTGTCCTATAGATTATCCTTCCACTTTCCATCTGTCTCCGCAGTACTGCGTTGTGAGGTTAAAGTAATCAAATCTGAAATTTGACACCCGTGACATTTGCGATCCTTCATTGAAAGAAAATGCCTCCAAGACTTACTAATTTGCTCGTTAACATATGTTACGTTTAATAAGTGATAAGAAAACCCCCACACCTATCAGTGAACTCAAAACACGTCTTCTTCGGATCTAAAACAAGGACTGATTACAGCTTTAAATGCTTTGTCTAGGTCTTCACTGGCATACAGGCACTTATGCAATTCAGTGCTAATTAGGCAACAATGTTGGGAAAAAACTTATTGCAAAATGTTGAGATGATTTATAGATATGAATAATGCTAAATAGTAACATGTGTCTGCAGTTAAAGATCTGCTTCTTAATATAGCATGACTCACAGCCCTGCAGTGCTATGCATAGAGAGAAGGATTATGGCAGATTCCTCGAACAAAACAGTTATTTTACTTTAACAAAGAAGTCGCTGCTCTACCTTTTTTTTTTTTAATCAGGAAGTGAAGCTGTTGAGAGTATCAGAGTTTGCAAAACTGGAGGTCCCAAAGAAAACCCATGCAAGCACATAGAGAACATGCAAACTTCAAACAGGGCCAAACCAATTGCGCTCTTGCTGTGGAAAGATTTTAACCACCGTGCGGCTCCTTTAACCTGTTAGTTTGTGTTACCACGTGAGTCTGTGGTTAGTTTGGATCCAAGTTACGCTGAAACACCAAACTCAGGTCAAACACACTGCAACTTAAGAAAACACCAGGAAATAGAAAAGTGCCGAAAAATGCAAAAGTACACATAATGCAACAGAAGTTGAGTAAAAGACAAGGGAAGAAGACAAAAAAGAAAAAACAACAAAAAGAAAAAATGCTTTAGCTGTGTTTTGTGAGTTTTTCTTTTTCTGTTGTGTTTTATTCAACTTCTGTAATGTTTTGTGTGTGTTTGACTTGTCAAGGCCACCGTACGAAACTCACACAATAATACTAAATAAACTAACCAGTGGCAGTGGTAAGCCAGTAACTCCTTTGTCCATTAATGCAAAATTACTGTTTTTGTTCACAGAAATCTGGTAGTTTTACAAAGAAAAATTTTAAAGGTAGCATACTACAAAAATACATTATACGCTATTACTGTCTCATTAGGTGGCTAAAATGCTTAGCTTCTCTCCCAGTACTCAAGATGTATTATAGGTAATACACTGACTGTGGATAAATAGTTCATACAAATCAAAAGTAAAAAAAATTCAAATTGACCTTTTAATACAAAAAATTGGAAGAATTACTCAATAAGATTAGAGGATTAAAGCTAGGGTAACTGTTTCATACCTGCTTTCTTAAAGCCAAGAAAAAGCTAAACACCTGCTTGATGTATCGTCGTATTTATCATGAGAGACTTGAGTAGTATCAATCTCCTCTGACTTCAACCAGCACAGGAAATGAGTGCAATCCTAAACTTCCAAATTATTAATTTAAGGTGGAAATACGTATCTTACCTGTGATGAGCTCTCGTACTTCCATGTCGTTGGTCTTCCTCAGAAGGCGGATAAGCGCCGGGATGCCATCACAGTTCTTGATGGCCACCTTGTTGTCATTGTCCTTGCCATAGGAGATGTTGCGCAGGGCACCACAAGCCTTACGGTGGACTTCAGACTTGGGGTGATCCAGAAGACCCACCAGAACTGGAATTCCCTTCAGCTGACGCACATCTTTCTTAATCTTGTCATTTTCGTAGCACAAGTGCTGCAGATAGGCAGCGGCGTTAGACTTGACTGGGTCGATGGGGTGGCCTAGCATGGCAATGACCTCCGGGAGATCTGGGTCCCGCCAGCGTGGGTCCTTGCGGATGCTGTCAATGGAAGGTGAGCGACGGCCACCCATGCGGTCCAGACTGGCCATGCTACCCCTCTCTGGCTGAGCCAGTGGTGCTGAATACATCCCGTGGATGTAAGGGTGGCGCTCATCGATCAGCTCAGCCTCAATGGGGTCATCCGGGTACCCTCTGGATGAGGAGAGAAGAGAGGACAGTTAGGACGAGGAAGATGGACGAGGTAAATGGGGGGTGACTCAGACAGATTTGTCTGAGAGAAGAATTAGGCAGCCGGGGGAAACACTCTGAGAGAAGCTAACTGAGGTGAAAGCTCCTGACTAATGAGGGGAAAAGAGAAAGCAAAGGACATGGTGAGTAAGAGGTGAAAAGAAGTGAGAGACAGAGGAGGAAAAGGACATGGCACTGGACAGAAAGAGAATGATCTGTGGTTCAGATCTGATTTTACCAGATTTGTCAGAAGGACTGTGACGACAGTTCTTTGCAATAAAAGACACATAGTACGCAGCATTCTCATTACTCCTCGCTGACAGGTGGCAGCAACAAAAATGTCACACTTCAAGAAACAAAGTCATAGAAAGAGTGACTGAGAGACAGGAAAAGACTGGTCACAGAAAAGACGGGCACTTCACAAAGAAACAGAGACAAGGCAATACCAAAGAAAATCCTTTGAAGGATAGCCTTGTGAAGTTTTTCCTTTTCTTCCCCCCTCTCTTCTAGAAGCCACCACATACGGTAGAGAAAGGATTTGATGTCTTTTCCCCCCCAGGGAACACCGAGAGCTTGGCTGTCCCCTCAGGGAGGACTATGAGCTCCTATGCTACCTCCAGGGTTCCCTTCGCTCACAGTGCCAACTCTAGCATACAACTGTTGAAATGTTAATGACCATCACTCTGGGATGCTTCTATCAGCATTACCCTTATTAGTGCCACTGCCATTATGGCTAAGGACCTAAACAGTCTTGAGCTTCGCTAATTTTTCTGTGATGGAACTGAGTGGCAGAGAAAGAAGGGAGCTCATGGGGTCCGCTGGGGGGGGGGGGGGCCCTTTACT
>VVHJ01006020.1:26796-36817 GCA_015107715.1 Tylochromis polylepis
AGTTACATACAAAAAAAAAAAAAAATACCAAAAGAAAAAAACAACTGCTCATTTTGAATTTGAGGCCAGCAACACACGTCAAAGACACTGGAACAAGATAAAGTATGTAATGCTAAGCAGAAACACCTCAGACATCTTGTAACTAGTTGTTTAGCAACAGGTCATCAGAATGATTCGCTATAAAAAGAACAATCCGAAGCAAGAGTAGAAATCACTACTTGTGCTCAGGAAAACAATTATCAACAAAGTCAAGGGCGACCTCGACAAATCCAAACTCCAGAAACATTACCAGCTACTATGGGCCCAAGATCTTTTGCAGGCAGTAGCAGTGCCTGTACTCAATGCACTCATGCACTTAACAATATGAACAGATTTCATGGCAGGTCTGGCTTGTTTTAGCTCTCTGGATGCTAAAATAGCATCCTGCAGTCCAAACCTGTCACCCTGTGAAAAACACTAGAGACACTGATGAGCAGGTAAAATCCTGCATCAGGCAAGAATAAGAAACAATTTGCTTTCAAAACTACAACAATTGCTCTCCTTATTTTAAGTGTTATTGGTGATGCAACACAGCTGTAACTGTTTTTCAAAAGGAGCACAGAAAAACTGAAAGAACTACTCTTGTTCTGGTTGGATTTGAATGCTTCTTGACAAGAAGGGACAAGGGAGAAAAGGCCTGAGTTGGCTACAAACAAAAGAGGATAAGAATAACCCCCTCCATCCACAGTCCCACCCCACACTATGCAATTAAGCAGTCACTAAATGTTTCTGTGTGTATTTACATGTCTGTGTGCGGGGAGTGACCCCCAACTTGGGTGGGTAGGTGAAGCAGACCTGACTGCCCAAAGAGAGATGAGCCATTAGAGACTGGTTTAAAAAAGCTTCAGTAGTCTGGCACGGTTCAAAAGCAGCGATTAATCAACCTGGCACTGAGGACACCCACACCTGAAAGGTGCTCATGAACACACGCAGCGTGTCACACGCAGCGTGTCACACACACATTAAGGATGTGCTAGGCTTGGTGCGAAAGGGAGTAAGATGCATTCACATTCAGACAGTGTGGGGATGGGGAGAGGAAGGAAGAGCAACATGTATCTGCAAAGCCCGAGCAGGGATAAGAAAGAGATACCATTCCCCAAATCATAAAAATGTGTTACTAGAAGTACAATGATGCACTTCTCAGTTTCAGAGAGATTTCAAATTTTTTAAAAAAGAAACGTGATATGGACAAAACTAATTAATGCAGAAAGATATGACAAAGTAAAAAGTGCCCAGACAAATCGATGCACCAAAAAAATATCAGATAAAGCTCCATCAGGCTTGTCTAATTCTACACATAAGCTACAATTAGCACCTGCTGCCATCCAGATAAGTTGTAGTTTTCATTCATGAACATAAACCGTAAACTCCTTCCAGCTGTTGGCTCACAGGTACAAAGCAGACACTCAAAGTTAAGTTCTTTTACAGGACCAGCAGCTTTAAGATAGCTCATGTCTGACGTTCACCAAGATTACTGAAAAAAAAAGCCTGACTATATTAACGACAGATGACAGAGGGAGAAGCTGAAGGCTGAAGAAGAGAAACAGCAAATGCAGATGTTGCCATGTAAGGATGCACGCATGATGCGATCCATTTGTTAACATCCTGTCATGCTATGGTTCACCTTTCTGGCTCAAAGACTTTCTGGCAAAGGTCTTTATGCAAGTCTCTGCATTTTGTATCTATGTGTACTTGATAGCTATGGTAATACTACACTTTCAAATGAGGCACATCCAGAAATGCCCAAAAAGACATCATCATTTCTGTCCACAAGCGAACACTCAGCAGACTCCACGGAGGTGACAAAATGAGTGCTCGACACCAATGCATAAAGAGGTTTTATTACAAAACATCTTCATTTCTGTGCATAATTGAGGGCTTGCAAAGTAATGATAAGCTGTTATTAAAGTCCTTAAAGTCCCAGATTTATTACAGCACGCTGGGTTAGCCAGTCCTTTCTTGGAAGAATATTAATTGTGCTGCGAGTTCTCAGGAGAGACTGGGCACTCGGAGTGAGCTCACTGTCACTGTTACTGTTATTGGAAGGGGAAAAGCTGTTGTTCTGATGTGAGTGCAGGAGAAACTAAGCAAAGAAGAAAAAAGATCGGCTTTTTTGGATCAATTTCATTCTGCAATTAACCAGACGGCAGTCATTTAAGAGCTACTCCAAATCTGTGTGTGTTAGTTGGTGTGTATGTGTGTGCGTGTGTGCTTGTGTTTGGGCAATCACATGAGCAGCTGTCAGTGTGCATGTGTGAGGGGGTGTGTGTGGCTGTTAGGGCTGTGTTGTGACACATGTAAGGCAGGCTACAAATTGCCTGTCAGAGAAAGCGCCTCTCACAAGGCGGATGGGGGAGTGACTCATTTTCTAAAGATGTGGATTATTATTAAGTGTGTGTGTGTGTGTGTGTGTGTGAGAGACACAGACAGATACTATGTGTGTAATTGTCAAAGTCAAAAGTGTGTAAAGACAGATATTCTGATTAGCCATCTGTTCTTTGGAGCCTCATCCGCATCAATGTACTCTGAAATGCACAAGTGGGTGTGTACATAAGTTTAATTAAGATCCAGGATGAAAGCAGACTTCTGCATCACTGTTAAACATGCTCTGTCCTGCTTTTTTCATGCCTTTGGATGACGGATTGCAACTGAGAAATGAGACCTTCCATGACTCTTTTGGTTTCCTTCAGCAGTTTATGGAGGACTTCTATGTAAATGAGGATTTCTATGTAATGTCCTGAACTCTATGAACAAGTGCCTTTCTTAGCATTCCAGTGTCAGTGAGTAACACTAGCTAGAAAATTCAAGTTAACAAACTGTTCGACGAATGACAGGCTCCCAACAACTTCACATAGAGAAGAAGGAGAAACTCTCTGCTTAAGGTCTGCTAATTCATCCAAACTCCTGGGCCTGGTCTGGCAATTTTCAGATTATTCTATTAATAATAGTGTAGCTCAGTCACCGCTATATGGCTAACTTTATCTTGCTTGCTAATGTCATTGCTTATGAAATCATATGTGTAGTGTGACAAGTGGTACTGACTTTAGCCAATAATAAATAACTGTTGCTTTGTACTGAAATAGACGTTTTGCCAGCTAGCTATATATTTGTTATGCAGCATGTATCTGGCATTGGTCACTCAGTCAAAGTCAACTTTGGCGTCAACATACTGATATTGAGGCAGAAACACTGGTCACAGATTTTGGTGTACAAGATTCATAACATCTATATGACGACTGACATACAGATGTTTACTTCAATACTTCAAGTATTTTTCAGTGTATTAGCTAAATTTACGCACATAACTCAAATGTAACATTTGCACATTGACATGCTCATTACACTTACATTTTAACAGTCACCAGTGGGACTAAATTTTAGGAATTGACCACTTCCTGTCTGGTACCCTTCATCATTCTGCACCATTAACTGAGGCTCAAAGATGGTCATAACAGAACGCCGGGTGTGGCTGTTTATTCCTTTAAACATAAAGGAAAAGTAGTGCCTTGCCTTTTCAGTCATTTCAATCTTAATTCCTATATTTCCACTTAAAAAACCCCTATTGTTGATATTACTGTAAGGGTTAACGTGTCTGCGCTTTCTTCTTTCTGTGACCGTGTAAATGTGTCGTTTTAAACACTGCTCAAAATCATATGGAGTAGTAATTAAGCTATTTAGGTTTATGATTTATATTGAGATCAACGCTTACAAATAAACTAAAAGGTATTTGTCACGATCAGTGTAAAAGAGTTGACGATGACCTGAGCCACTCCGTCTTTATTATGAGTTACACATTACTATCGCATTTCTAATGGTCCCAGTAACATAATGTGTTATCTTTAAAATTCTGCAGCTAACCTTCTGGACGTGGATGTCATTAATAACAATGATTTCTTGGAAGTTATGGAGAGCTCCTTTAAATGTAACAAAAAACAAACACATCCAGACTCTTTCCTCTCTTGCTCTTTGCTGCACTTACACCTCCACAGCCCGTCTTTAGACTTGGCTTCAGGCCCAAACATTTCAGCCCTCAGATTGGTGGAGGAAAGGTGCAGGAACTTGAAAATATCCATCTGCTACAGATCGCTGATTGAACAGAAGTCTTTAAGACACACCAAGTCGACTTCAAACCCTCTCTTCGATTTACTTGAGAGTGAACATTTTTCTCAGGTTCTCCTTTGGGCGGCAACAAACTGATTGGAAACTATTAGGAGACACGGGTCCATTTTGGGATCTTATTGTTAGAGGCTGACAAGCTTTTTTCTGCCCAGTGGAGCCAAGTTTTATGCTTCTCTCTACAAAGGATCCTGAAAAAAAAAGGAAAGGCTTTGAAAGATAGCTGACAAAAGCCTGCTGTCCTCTCCGACTCTCCCTCATCACGTCTCTCATTCCCACCTCTTTACCTCTGACACAAAAACATGTTCACTGTCTACTTGCAGGAAAATGGCAATCCAAACCAATTTATTCCTTGCTTCCTTTCTCAAATAAGTTGCTCACAGAGAAGAGACATCTGTTTACTGTGATGTAGTCTTTTTTTTTAATGGTGGAAACGATACAAGTATTCTTCTCTCTCATCGCCGAGTTCACTTGAGCTCACTTGTGTTAACACAAAGTATCTCAAGAATAAAATACTCGAACACAGAACTCCAGTGCAAAAAAGTAAAATATATACACTGTATGAACTTGCACACCTTCACTAAATTATTATTCCCCATAAGCGGTAGTATATATGGCTGTATATAACAAGCTCACTATTTCAAATGTTAGCAACGGACCCCTTTGTAAAAGCAACCCTCACCTGACTCGGGGCCCATCACGCAGCGGTTCCCGGTGGGTGCGACCACGGTTGGCCCCTGGCAGGGTGCGTCGGTTGGCAGTGGAGTAATCAGGCTCCAGCTCATATGGCTCTTCTTCTTCGGGGCCCAAGCTGCGGCGATCATCCTCCAGACCGTATGGCTCAGGCTGAAAGCGTTCTGGTTGCGAGCGGTTCAGATCCACAGTGCTGCTACCCATAGGCACCTGGGGCTGCGCCACATGGCCATAGTCATCCTTTCTGATAGGCAGCGTGTAGCTGTTCTCTGGCCGGTAGCTATTAGGCATGTATGGGTACCGCGGCGGCCGGTAGTTGACACCACGAGAAAGACTGCCGTAGTTATCCGTCAAATCGGCGTAGCCATCGTGAAGACCATAATGGCGAATGTACTGGCTCTCCGGTGTCTCTCCGTATGAATCGTTGTAGGAGTTGTTGTAGGAGCGTGTCAGGGTTGAGGTTGCTTGCGGCGTTATGAAGCGGTCACTTCCGTTCTTCAGGTATCGCCGGTCGATGGAATCGGTGTAGCTGCCCAGCGGGGACGTGCCTTCGGGCAGCGGCAAGCCGTCAGGGCCGAGGGGCACCTGACGCACTGTCCGAGTGGTCACCGTCTTCACCATCTTAGTCACCTGCATGGGGAAACAGATACATACTGTCAGACAGTGTAGCACAATGTTAGAGCAAACCTATGCTTGTCAGGGGCTGAGTCTGTGACCCAGCATTTTGAGTTCATTTTGCATTTTTGATGTCTTAAATATTGAGACTATATTAAGTTCTGGTGTTGGTATTATCAGTTAGGATTTAGTTGAGTTTTATTCTACTTTAGGTTTTCATCTATGTCCCCTTGTGTGAGTCTGTTCTTGTCTTCTGTGTCACTATGTCGTGTAGTTCTTCTCTGCGTGTTTTCATGTTGTCAAGCCTGTGTTGTCATACCTACGTCTCTCCATGGTTCCTGTTTTATTCTGAAAGTCTTGTGCTTCTATGTGCAATGTGTTTAATTTTACTCTTCCCTGTGACGTCGTTATGTTCATTTGTGTCAGTTGTTTCCCCCTGTGTTTCCACTTCCCCTGATCACCTCCTGTGTGTATTTAGTTTGTGTGTTCCATTCAGTCTTTGTCAGGTCGTCCGTTTTCTTCCCTTCATGTCTTGTCAAGTTTCAGGTAATTCATGATTCTGTTCAGGTCACGCTCAAGTTTCATGTTCGTGTTTATACTCAGTTTCCTGCATGCTCCTGCTCTGAATCATGTTCATGTTTTTGTCACAGTTATCATATTTTAGTTTTTTCCAGTTTAGGTTTTAGGTTAGTCTTCGCCCCTGTTTGCCTTTTGCTTTATTTTTTGTGTTCATGCTAATCAGCCATAATAAATGGCTTGCTTTTTGTTTAAACTCAGTTTCGTCTCCCTCCGTGTCCTGCATTTGGGTCCACTATTCACAATGCCTAGATTTAAATAGAATGGTCATCTTTAGGCTGACAACACACATAATGAATGGGAGCACTTGGAAATGTTAAGGTTGAACTCAATCTTTAAGCCCTTATGCCAAAGAGGCATCGTACTAACTGACCAGTATTCAATTTTCAGCCTGTGCAACACGTTGATGGTTAAAAAAAAAAAAAGGAGTACACCCGATCTGCTTTAAGACAAACACTCCAAATTTAAACCCCAGATGCTGTGTGTACACAGGAAGTGCAAATTCAGACTGAACAGTGCTGCAACTGAGCCTGATGGAAGTTGTATAGCTCCACTGGACCTTGAGTCCCGAATGACTCTAGATGAGCAATGTAGCATCACACCCGTAGCTGAGGGATTGTTAAAGCCAGACCTGCATGCACGTATTTCTCAAATTTGCATCATCCTTGAGATAAATAACTCTGCTTCCTCTGCTGTCTCTGTGGTTTCTGGCTGGAGAGTGACAGACAGTGACTCCCTCCTTGGGCTTTCTGCCCATATAGAAAGCAATTTGCTGCCCACTGAATTCTGCTGTGGCTGATAATAGGCTATTTTGTCCGTGGCTATAAATTCATCTTTAAAATTAATGAAGCTGATGAAAATTAACCGTCATCTGCAAGGGGCGCATGTCTGATGCAGTTCATGTTGTGCCTGACAAGGTGTTGCAGAGAGTTTTGTTCCCTTGAAAACTTAAAATCTAAGGGAAAATAAAAATGCTCATTCCTGATTCCGATGGGCTTCATTTTCAGTACCAGCCCTGTTAATTTGAAAACTCCGTCTTTATTTTCCCATCACCACCATGATTTCGATTTTAATCAGGAGCAGAGGCCCGTAATAATATCATGGAACCACAATGAAGCATTAACCCCCACCAGAGAGGACGGCGCCAGGAGCAAAAGCATAAACCACATATCAGTTGTTAAACACGGCATCCTCATTAACTTGCTTGAAACAAATAGGAGTTTTCACTGGCCTTGTTTCTTGATTACACTCTGACTGTGAGCTACATAAGACAGCCTATTTCAGGAACGTCAAGGTTCATTTCCATGTTTCAAGTACAGTAATTACTGAATAGTTTGCATTTGTTTCTAACTGCAAAAAAGCTGAGGTGGAGTGGCATTAAAAAAACAAAAAACAAAGAGCTCATTTGCTTGATTTACATCAGCTAAAGGATGTGCATGACCTTAGAATCAGAATAATGAGCTCGCTTTCATCTTGTTCGTTCACTGTGGCAGGTCATAAGACCCAAAGTCTAGACTGCTCTGGTGCTACTGCTGGGCCTCAATGAACCAACAAGAGCTAGAGGCTGAATGTCATACCGTGCATGAGGTGGCTACCTGGGCACAATAAATGTCATTTAATTCACCACATTTTTAAAAATATATACATTTCTTTTTCTTACTTTCTTTTCCTCAGATATATAGCTTAATAGAACCCAAACGTTCCACAAGAAGATTAAAGTATGAATGTTTCTTTATCATATCTAGTATTTTTTTTTAATCACCTTTTGTTAATATTTTGTGCTATTTTATTCTGACAGAAACTGAGAGGAGGGTATGTTGAATGCTACAGCTTCCCAGCCTCGACACGCCCGGCTGCCTTGTACTAACACAGCTTTTTAGGCGATTTGCAAGGGCTGCAAAGGGAGCTATCGGATAGGTTTCAAACGCTCTTTGATGTGCGCTCAAGTTCACTAGGCGTTAAACCGTCACGCAAGGGGAGACGAGGGACCCGGGTTTCAGAAGAGCCTCTGAAATATGCTCAAGTGGTGTAAACAGGCCTAAAAGAGAATTGCTAAATTGGTGGCAAATATATATGCATATGTAGCAATACTCAAGATTTCTGTGTTTGTACGTGCTTGGAAAGTCGCAGCAGTACTGAAAAATGTTTAACGAAAAAAAAACAAACAAACAAAAGAAACCCACAGGCAGTTAGACACAGTCCTAGACTGTTTACCAAACTGTTAAAACAGAGGGGAAAGTAGCAGGCGTCAAACTGTCCAATTTACAGCACTGTAAGACATTTCACAACCTCTGTGGCATTCAATTTATCGAGAGCTTAAATTGACATGGTGGCCGTGGGTTAGTGAGACAACAATGAGGGAGTAATCGGGTTTTTGAGCAGCTTATGACTGCAAAAACCTGAGATTAGTTTTCAACCTCTCTTAAAGAGAATGACGAAAATTAAAACTGTTATTATCTTAGCAAAATTCAGGCAGGCAGGGGGAGGCACAAAACAAGACAAATCACACGGGGCTCGGCCTCCTTTACTGGGTCTGTCTCGGACAGGGTGGGGGTCGAGTTGGTGACCGGGGTGGGGGTGCGTGCGGCAGGCCTGAACTCCACTAACAAGTTGTCAGAGACCAACAATGGGTGGTAGGTGCGACGGGTCATGGTTTTCACCACTTTGGTGACCTGAAGTTGGAGGGATATGTGGGGAAAAATTGTCAGACACCTTTTTTTTGTTTCACTACACACTGATCCACACAGTTCTGATTCACATAGTCTGAGTGTAACAAGCAGGAGTGAATAACAAAAGGATCTAATAAACATATACAATGCTATTTTAATGAGCTGGAATCACCACTAAACCACAGATGTATATGAGAAGTAAAGTCTCCCCCAGTGCCCGTGGAATCCAGCTGACCCAGCCAAGCATCTCCCAAGATGGTGTCTGTCAGGTTCTATAGAAGAAGATGTGGCCTCAGTCCAAACAGTAGTCCAAAAGTGTTTAGGACTCTCTGTATCAGCATCAGTATCAGTGTTAAGTGGGACTTTAGAGGGGGAGCCAAATATTTGTGAAGGAGTAAAGCTCTTCCCATAATTCAAATATTTAGCTATTATGTGTTTTCAGTCATGAGACTGTGATATTCTTTCTTTTAACCCTCCGAAACCCAAAATGACCACAGCTGGCCGGTCGGTGCGTTTCTGTTTTTTGTATATAAACTTTTTTTTCTGTACAGACTAAATTTTAACATATTTTAATAACATCAACACCTTCGATAAATCAGCAGCACATCACAAACAAGGAAACAGATATGTGACACTTAAATATTTTGTCGGATCACTGTTTATGTTATAATGTCGGGTGTGGAGCACACACAACTATTCGGTCTGGAGGAGGCTGTAAAACTTTGTGAAGGGAGGCTGGTACAGGTCGATGAGCCAATGAGGCTCACTTCTGATGGATGACAGCGACACCAAAGTGAGTTTCTAAAGATTTCAACTTTTCTGTCTGTAGCCTTAGTCACAGAAGCTTTCTCCAAGGTGGATCTAACATTGCTGGAGTCTTGGAGAATAAACACTAGTACAATGTGAGAATGAATGACACTCGGGCCAAAAATTAGCATAATGTTAGCTTATAACCAGCTGTTAGCCGGCTCTTGTTAGTTGTCCGGAGACGGGAGGGTCGTATGTCTAATCTGCCAACAGTAACTGCGACAATATCGAGAATAAAAAGGCATGTTTATGCACATTTTAGTGTGATAGAGCTCTGATTTCAGTTCAGGACACGAGGCTTGAGATGAGCAGGAAGAGGATGAGGTGGCAATGTGGAAGGAGAAAGCAGAGGTGGAGGTGCCAGATCAGGAATCGGATCAGGAAACTGCAAGATTCTAATAGAATTCTAAGTAAGTAAAGACCCTACAATAATACACAGAAAACAGAGAACACTACATATATATATATATATATATATATATATATATATATATACACAAAAAAAA
>VVHJ01006023.1:34009-45267 GCA_015107715.1 Tylochromis polylepis
TAGTGTTTTTTTTTTTTTCACCCTTTTTTTTTTTTTTTTTGAAGTGTAGCTGTTCTGTGGTTGCACATGCTGGAGCACTATTGCATGTAAATAAATGCTTATGAAACTGAGTCGAGTCGTCTGTGAATCTTTTGAGATGTTCGCTTATTTTGGTCTTGAGCCGTTTCAGGCTTTTTGAAGGTCTTTCAAAGTTTTTCTTTGGAAGTTGGCTGCTTTTTTACTCATTTTCAGTCCGTGTACTGGACCATTTTCAGAGAAATGTTTCTCTCTTTTTTTGCTTGTCAAGCCACTTAACACTCACAATGAATCATCCAAACATACAAAAGGCATCTAACTTGAGGGTGAACCAGGATTGTCTACACATTAAAAAAAACAACAAAAAAAAACAATTTTAACTTTTGCAAAAACTTAATTTGTTCACATTTCTTTAGTTGAATCCATAACAAACTTCGGCGATAACAGTTGATGGATATAAAAGAGTACTTTTTCCATCAACGAGATGATTCCCAAAGAGCTATTGGCTGTAAACGGCATTTGCATGACTTAGCAAGGTGTGCAGTTTGTCCTTAAAAAAAAATTGAGGAAATTAGACAAGTGGAGAACAAAAGAAGTAACAGGCCTAAAAACTTCACAGCAGATGAACAGTATTTGACAGGCATGTCCTGAAGAAAGAGGAAGAAATGCACAAAGACCTGACTCAGGACCTGAGCGATACGTCCGGCCCTTCATTTCATCCATCTACTGTTTGCCGAAGCCTCATCAGAAATGGTGTCAGTCATGAAACCATTCTTAAGGAAGGAAACAAAGAAAAGGTTGAGGTTTTCCACATTACGGAAGGACTGAAAATCAGTGGCAACATGTCTGATGATGAATCAAAATGTAAAATTTTTGGTTTAATTGGTCATCACTGTGTATAGGTCAGGAGAGGGATTCAAAAGTGAGCGTCTACAGCCATCTGTACAACATGATGAAGGATGTCATTTGAACTAGAAAAATGTTTCGGGTGCTATGTCATGGAGCAAAAGAATAATAAAAAGCACAATTCTCCAGTTGGCAGCAAATACAAATGTCTCCTTATAAACTTTATTAATCAATCTTGTATTTACAAATACATACATAATCTAACAATTCTGATATTAAACATTGGTATTTACAAAATAGCTCTTGGAAAAACAATTCTGTACAGCACAACCTGATAAGTTAGTAAATTACATTAGTAGGTAACTGTGCAGAAGGTTTCTCAATGACCCAGGATACACTGAACTCAAGTTCTAAACCTAAAACTGATTTTGTTTTACTACCAGTCAGTTTAACCAACATTTTCACAACAAACTTTAAAGTGCCCCTATTATGCTTTTGACTTTTTTCTCCATCATTCAGCCTGTTTCATAGTTTGACATGTTTTAAAAGTCCACACCAAAGAGAATTTCAAAGGTTTTATGCAAAGGTTTACTTGTGATGCATATTAACATCTCCCTGAAGAACAGGAAGAAGTATGATAAGGACAACTCAACCGTGGTGTCCACACACATTCTCTCCCACAGAACACATGACTGTATTATTATTCCACTTATCGCTTGACACCTGTGGCGGGGCGTGGTCTGCGATGCCGCTGCAGAGGAGATGGCTTCACCTGCGCGGCATCTGCAATCACGCCTCGCCGGCATAAAAAGGGTCCTGATTGTGATGTTGTTGTTGTTGTTGGGTGTGTGTGGCTGGCAGCGGGATGCTGCAGCCAAGAGGTCTGTAACAGTAACCGTGAGAGAAGTGTGTAAATAAAAGTATGTGGAACAGCATGTACGTGTCGTCGCGTCTGCCATGGTTATGTTACAACACCATGTAACAAACTGGAATAATTTTGCCCACCCTTGAGGAAAGACAGAACGAACAGTGACCTCAACTCAAAGACAGACAATAACTCTAAAATGTCTCTTATCAGCAAAGTACTCCAAATACTTTACTGTAAGTTTTCAAGAACTAATGAGCCGGTGGATTACTTACTTTAAATGTTCCCACAAGAGGAAAATCTCTGCATCTTTAGTGTTAATACAATGTGCCTCTATCTGTTTGATTCTATATGTGTTAATCCCTCTCTCTCCCTCTGCTCTCAGATCATCGTGTAGAGGTTTATACATTTACCTAACAAGCAAAAGATACCCGGTTCAGTCCCGGGAGGAGAACCAAAGCCTTTTGGGGTTGTGTCAGGAAGGCCATCCAAAGTACAAATCTACCAAAACAACACATGTGAAGAGATTCCTGGTGAAAAAGGGAGCAGCTGAAAGTAGCTTTTTATCAAACAAGCCAGATGATGTGATATGGTGCTACAAACAGCCTCATCCAGCCTAATGTAAACCAACGAGCCATCACGTTCAAGCATTTTTTCATCCCGCTGCTCTGCACTAACAGCAAGACTGCGTGACAAAAATCTCCAAGTTAAAAAAACAAGGCTTTGCCGTGATTTTAATCACATTCAAACGCAGGATGACGTTAAAGTTAGAAGCGACAGCATGTTTTTATAATGTGGCTATGACTTTCTGTTTGCAGATGTCAGCTTCTGAAGGGCTATGCCAGTTACATGTGAATCTGGTGGAGCTAACCATCCAGACCAGAATGGGCTCGTGGGAGTGTAGCCTCAAAAAGACAGCAAATGAAACTCGGTGCACCTTTGCTTGTAGATCTACAAAACAAAATTAAGAGCCTATAAGCATAAGCATAATAGGGACACTTTAAATATACACATTTCCATGTTCCCGTAAAATTATAAGATTGTTCAGATATTACAAATGATAACACTGGCATACGCCAAAGGGAACATATCTGAGACCGAAACTGTTTTGAACATGTAAACAACAAAAATCACCATTTCAACAGGTGCTTCATCACCACTTTCTGAACTCGTCGAACATTAAAAGCATTTAAAATTTTTGCTTCAAAGCTCCAGTTCACCGTTGCATTCACACTGCAGCAGGTCTCCTCACACGGCCGAGCTGCCGTCGTGGCCCAGAATGTGGCTGATGTTGTGAGCAGGACGATTCGGCTGCTTGCCCGAGTCGGCAGATGCGGTGTTAGACAGAGACAGCAAGGGAGACATTGGCATTGCTGAGCCATCAGTGGGCATGCCGGTAGCGATTTCGGGAAACAAAGAGGTCAAGCTGAAGTTGGAAATATGAGGGGTGATTCCAGACGAGTTGGCGATGGGCATCGGGGGCATTTCTGGAAGCAGCGGGAAGCTGGCCTGACCAAAACCCACAGGGCGTGGCGGGGAGAGGATTGAGCCGAAGCGGTTGTTGAGTGGAGGAGCGCTGCCTTTGTCGGCACTCGGGCTCGTAAACATTTGGTTGGGAAAGTATTGGAGGGTGACATCACTGGGAAGGCTGGGGTGAGCAGCTGGAGAATAGGAAGGGTAGAAGGAGGTTAAAGTGTTCTGAGGCTCCACGGGGAGGAGGGACGGCGTACGGGAGGTGTTCGGCTGGCTCACTGGTGGGATGAACGTAGAGTTTGCATTGATGGGAGGTGGAGGATTCATTCCTCCCTCAGGAATAAAAGGGAAACCAAAGTTCTGTGTTAGGTGCTGGTCAGGAACCAGGTTGTTGTCGCTAGGAACCTGAGCACTTTCTGGCATGAAGTGCACAATGGTGCTACGCCGTGCCTCTCCTCCAGACTGCGGTCGGCTCAGCAGCACCCCGCCTCCAGAGGGCAGAGGCAGATGGCCCTCGGGCTCAAACGGGTTGCTCGGTCTGAGCGTACCAGATCGAGGCCGGTCGCCAGGTCTCAGTTTGGTGGGCTGAGGATCTCTGGTAATATGTCGAGAGTGTTGGCTAACAGCAGTGGGTGGACGGGAGGGGGCAGAGGAGCGGCCTGGCTCAGAGCTGCTGTGTGGGGGTGGAGGGTGGGGGAGTCCTGCTCGCACACCTGGGCCTGGGTGCATATTACTGCTGACCTGAGAAATGTGGCCCTTGTTTCCCTCTGTAAGTCGCATAGGCGGGGCCTTCTGGGTCTGGGGAACACTGGGACTGGAGGCCTTTGCCTGTATGGCTCCTGATGAGCTTCCAGGCACACAGCTGTACTCCATGCTGACCGGGGGACAGCACTGCACTGCTCGCTGGTGGTTGCTCTGCTCAGGAAGGTGGGGGGACAGGAGACTTTGCATGAAACTCTGATGACAGCCATCTTGTTCTCGAGGCAGTGCTGGTCCAACCTGAACCCCTTGTGAGCCAGGATGAGCTCCACTGTAGCCACCTCGATTTCTGCCATCTGTTGGGGGGCCCATCCTGAAACCTGGCTGTTGCTGCCCCTGAGGCGCCCTCTGGGAGGGGGGCACTGGTTTAGATGCCATGTCACTCCCACGAGACACCTGAGCCTCAAAACCACTGAGCTGATGTGCTCCTCCTGCACCCCCCATAGCCTTAAAGGGCGGACACTCTGAGACCCGCTGAACATCAGTGGACCCCGGATGGTCAGATGGTAGACGGCTCTGTGGGTTATGTGCAATGTTGGCCTTCCCTCTTGAGGTGTCCAGGTAACCACGGAGGTCTGGCTGCTCCTGAGCGCCACTGTGACCAGGCTGAAGGTGGAGACCGATGCGCTGCTGCTCGCCACTAGTGGAGCTTTTACCGATGAGCGCCTCAGCAGAGTAGCTGGACACACGGTGACGCTCCTGGCGGGATGGCGTGCAGGCCAGGTCAGACGACCGGGACACCGGATTGGCGGGAGGAGAAATGAGCTGCTGTTCCAGACTCCTAGAGCTCATCATCCTCTGCATAGCGTTATGGTCTTGACCAGACTGAAGGAGAAAACAAAGTGGAAATATTATCAGTAACACCCTCAAAATGAATCTTAACTACCATAAATCAATAAGAGCAATAAAACCAGATCAGAGTGGAGCCCAGTGGTGGCCCTTAGTAGTATTTTATGCGGCTATTGAGGGCGACAAACATAGAATGCTCTACTGTACATTTTCAACACCCACAAATCATGTCATGTTACAATATATCAGCCCAGAAAATGAACAAGGGAGATCTTTATTCAATTTCAACATCTGTTCTTCCCATCATAGCAGACTAAACCTTAACAAATAAGTCTGCTGTCCAGAAATGCGGAAGACTCAATTAACTAACAGAAATCTATCAAGAAATGAATGAATTACATAATCGACTATCCTCTGAAATGATGCATTACAAAGTTGTGACTTTGTAATGTGATGTAATGTAGGCTGCCTTTTTCTTGCTTGGCCCTCAATCATATGCTAAGTCCCAAAAGTGGCACTCTGTCATCAAAACTTTGAGAACCCCTGGTGTAAAATGTCATCCAACCACAAAGCATGTGTTAACATTTTTATCCTGACAGCTCTCAGATGATCATGAATAGATGGTAGAAATTAAAAAAAAAACAAACACAATGACTGAACTACATTTCAATTACAAACAACCTTAAATTTACACTCCTCTGTCTACACTGTGGCTGTAGGGGCAGAGCTGCTATTTCACTGCAAAGTCCCACACACTCTAAAAAGCGTACTGTAAATGTTTTGTTTTCTTTTCAGGGTTTTTTTTCTTTCTGTAAATGTGAGTTTCTCCGTGGTAGACTGCTGCAGCAGGCAGGTGTTTGTATAAAGGACACTTAACTGTTTCATGCAGAATTAAGTAGTTAGACAACAAAGTCACACTAGTTTAAACTGTTTCAAATCTCTTGCACAGAAAAAAAAAGTCTCATGGGGTAATACTTGGTAAATCGTACATGGAGAACAATAAACCTCCAGTGGATTGATTGGTTTCCACATATGCTTCATGCTAAAAAACTGTCACTTTTGATATCACATAACACCAACCTTGAGGTGGTCCTGCTGGGCCAGGTGATTACTGTGATGGCCCCTGGAACTGGCTGCCTGGGCTTCACAACTCTTCTCCTGGTGCCTAAAGTGCTGCTGCTGGATCTGCTGCTGCAGATGCTGCTGGTGTCTGGAGTGAGAGCTCTGCTGCTGCTGCTGCTGTTGGTGTTGTTGATGCTGTGCCTGTGGAGGCTGTTGGTGTGTCTGTTGTTGGTGCTGCTGGGGATGAGACTGGTGCTGTGTTGGTTGTTGATGCTGCTGTGATTGTTGGTGTGACTGCTGTGGATGTTGCTGGGTCTGCTGCTGCGTGTGCTGTTGATGCTGTGCCTGTTGTTGTTGTTGATGTGAAGGATGCTGCTGCTGCTGAACTCCAGACTTTTCCAGGTGATGTGGCTTCTGCTGCAGGCCAGCAGGTGAGCCTGTTTGACTGCCTCTGACGAGTCCCCGCTTCTTCTGGACATGCTGCTGCTCTTGTTGCTGCAGCGCCCTCTGGTGTATTGAGTGGCGCTGTGCTGGGTCTGTCTGTGTCAAGTGGTGTTGCAGATGATACAGATGGTGCCGCTGCTGCTCCTGCTGTTGCTGTTTCATGTAAAGGTTCCCTCCCAGATGTTGACCAGGCTGTGTTACAGCATGCTGCTGATGCCCCTGGGGCAGATGAAGTACACCTGGCTGGTTCTGCTCAGGAGGTCCTTGTGGAGGGCAGTGCCCATCTGCAGGCCTAACTACCGGGCTCATAAAAGAGTTTGCAGAGAAGAGAGGGCCTCCACCTTCTGAATTAATCCTTGTCATGACAGCTGAGGAAGATGACGGTAGCTGACCTACCATCATCTGGCTGTGGTCAGCAGTTTTCACATCCATGTGGTTGACGGGGTTACCTGATGGAGGGCAGGGCTTAGGTCGTTTTCCAGTGTTTAACATCACTTCCTCCTGAGCCTGCCGCTTGGAAATTATCTTGACTTGTCGCTCGCCAACACCAACTCCTGCCTGAGCCCTCATTAGTGTAGTCTTTAAGGGAATGTACTCATTTGGCTGCGTAGCACCTGAACAGGGTGAGTGAGCATTATTTGAGGCTTGGGATATAAGAGATGAGGTACCTGCAGGAGAGGGAGCTGAGGCCTGTTGGCCAGCCAGATTAGGGGAGCCAGGGTAGGGCTGGTGACTAGAGCTGGGCCTAATCAGGTTGTTGACACTGAGGCTTGCCACTGTCCCACTCTGGGATGAGTTCTGAGACTGGACCAAGGGAAGAGGCTGAGACTGGGAGTAAGAGATGTTTTGTGGATGTCTGCTTCCACTGGCTGCACTCACAGACCCTTCCCCAACCTGTCCTCTGACAGACACCTCAACAGTAGGTTTAACTATTCCTGGGTCAATGGGCTTATTGACTTTAGCCTGCTGCCCAGATGAGCCCCGTTCTTTACTGGCTGACACTGGTGTGGTTTTGGGGGGCTCCCACGTGGCTGTAATGGGGTTAGCAGATGCAGTGTTTTCTCCAGAGCACCCTCCACTCCTCCTTCCAGGGCTATCCTGCTCCAGCATGGCTAAGGCCAGCATCTCTGCCTGCTCATTTGTGAATGTAAATGTTCCAAAGGACCCAGACGATGCACCGATAGTGTGGCCTTGGGGAAGCATGGACGCAACAGAAAACCCTCTACCACCCCCAGCTCCAGTAGACATGGGAGAATCAGTCTGCCTGCTAGAGGTCAAAGAATGCTCCAGAGTTTGATCATCTAAGTTAGTGTACACCTGTTGAGAGAGCGAAAAGTCCTTTCGAGTAGGAATGTCAGAAGTCACTACTAGGCTCTCTTTGGCTGCTGGTGTGGACTGCATCTCCTCCTGAGCCTCACTGTTTGCTCTAGGGGCCTGAGGCGGTTTGCCCTCAGTAGGATGGCAGGAGGACAGATTGGGTGTGCTCACATCAGTCTGCTGTGTTGTAACTCTGGGAGCAGTGTTCCTTTTACTAATATCTAAATTTGTTGTAGGGGTTGTTGCAGAGCTGTGCATAGTAGAAAATGCAGGTGCAGGTGATGACAGGGTTGTGGACACAGAAGATGAAGGAGTGGCTTGAGAGTCCGGTTTATTACAAGGCAGAGAATCTTGTGTGGCAGATCCCTGGGAATGACAAGGTGATGTTTGTTGGGTAGTCTTATTAAAAGGTAATGGTGCAGTTGCTGTGGTACTGCTGGTGCAGACTGGAGTCAAACATACAGTAGAAACAGAGGAAGAAGTGTACAGAGTTTCAGAAGCAGCTGCTGAGGTCACCACAGGTCGGTTTTGTCCAGAAGCAGCAGTGCTGGCAGTGCACTTAGTTTGTGTTATGCTAGTTTCTGTACTGGTGATCGGATGTTTAGCCTCAGCAGTTGAGAGCTTGGTTACAGCTGAGTTGCTGCCAGAAAGTGGAGATACTTTACTCCTGTCAACCAAATCTGAACTAACCGATGGCTTGATCGATGTGGCAGTGACTGCTGTAACTGCAGTTGTGATGCTGCTAGTATTTGAATGACTGAATGCTGAATCACTCTGAGACGCACTGACAGAGCTTTTCTCCTGTGGATGGGATTGACTAAACACAGCTGGCCCGCTGGATGAACTGCTTACAACCACTTTCTGTGTGTTCTGTGGTGTAGTGACACTACCTATAGCTTTATCTATAGCCGTAACAGCTGTGGTACATGTGGTGTTAATGTCTGTGACTTTAACAGATGCGGACTGTAAAACTTGAGATCCTGTAACTTGAACTATCTGACTCTCTCCTGTAGCAGCTATTGGCTTGGCAGAAAGAGCAACAGCAGGTTGTGGGGGACTGGTTTCCTTTTTCTTTGCAGCTTTAGTCCTTTTTGCTGCTGCTCTTTTCATATTCAAGGATGTGCGAAGCCTCTTTGCCGAAAGCTTAGAGGTACTAACCACCAGCCCTGATGTGACTGGGACCTGTAGCTGTCGGGCAGGTAGTGCAAGTGTGGCTCCAGAGATGGATGCTGGAGCAGGAGGCTGCTGCTGCAACACTGATAATGGAGCAGGTGGAGGCTGACCGTTGTTCTGACTAGAAATGTTAAGAGGAAGGCCCTGAGAGATGCTCTGATTGAGACTGCTGAGGGCCCCTAAGCTGTTGAGAGCCACATTAGTAGTCGGTTCCTCACTAGTAGTGGGCTGGACTAGCTGCAATGTGCTCTGGCCACTCTGGGAACTGGCCTTATCAGAGGTCTTCACAGGCTGCAGGGCAAACACCTGTCCATTCACAGTGATAGTCTGCGGGGTTGTAGGAACTGGTGGAGAAGATGATGTCTGGGTGGCCTGCGGAGGATGGCTTGCTTGAGTCTGAACAGGGCGAGGAAGAATGTGCACCAGCTGCTTTCCCCCTACACTCTGCAAGGATGGGGCAGACACCGAAGTGCTGGTCATGGGTATCTGAGTGGATACAGTAGGGATAGCTGCAGGCACCATGCCAACTTGGGGATTCTGAGCAGAAGTTGCAGCCTGATTGGGTGCCTGGATGATTACAAAATGCTGACATGGTGTTTGACTTGTTATTTCCTCCCTCACAACTGGCTGGGTAGGGCAAGCACTGGCCTGCTGCAGGATTACAACACTTGGATTGTTTGTGTTCTGTGGTACTGTAACACCTGAAGCTGTTGCTCCACCTGGGTTGACTTGCAACACCTGCATTGTCTGAAGGAGAGGAAGCACGGTGGCCTGTGGCTGGGGTACCAGGGCTGGCTGAGGGAGAGGTTGAGGCTGTGGAATTATGGCTGTTGGAGGATGGGGGACCAATGACGCCGGTTGAAGAAGAGTAGGCTGGGGCTGAGACACGACTGCAGGGTGGGCCACCACAGGTGGCTGCTGTACTATGGCTGATTGAGGAAGAACAGCACACTGAGGTTGGCATGCTAGGATAGGCTGAGGCTGTGCCTGGTTTAGGACTGCTGGCCGTATCTGGGGTGCTCTTTGAAAGGGCTGCGCTTGAATGTGACCTGTAAGAGGTGCCTGCTGTACAGGCACCTGTGGTTGCATCTGTATTTGAATTGGGTGAACAGATGGTTTGCTGCCCACTGGACATACAGTCACTTGCTGGATAGGCTGGGTGGTGTTGCTGACTTCTGGAGTGGAAAGACTTTGGCAGACTGGCTGCACTGTGTTCCCTGCCATCTGCAGTGTTGTCCAGGTAGTCTGTGTGCTGCCTGCTGCCCCAGCCCTGAGAAGGGCTTGGCTGGTTGGGATAGCAGTGTAACTTGCAGTCCTTATGGCAGTGTCCTGCGTTACCCACGAGCAACCCTCCGAGGCTTTAGTAGGGTGGGTGGACACAGGCAGAGCAGAGCTTTCAGTGGGGAGCTGCAAGGCTGAAGTAGCTGCTAAGGTGAGGGTCTGAGCTGGGGTGGCAGGCTGACCTTGCTGAGGCCTTGACGTGGATGCTGCAGGGATCTGGAGGGTGATGTAAGACACAGAAGGTGGTAGAGTGGGCGCCACAGCCGGTGCCTCAACCACACACTGCTCTATCATTCTCAGGCTGGGTGTAGACTGAGTGGGTGCTGCTGCTGACCCAGGGAGAAGTGCAGGGGTGGAAGAAGAGTTGTTAACATGCAGCAGGGCTCCATTAACCCTTAATCTGGCACTGGCCTCAGATGATGGCTGAATAATTAATGTTTCAGATGACTGTTTTCCTGGGCTAGTCTCCTTTCCTGCCGGGAATGTCCCATTGCCATTAGAACAGACAATGATCCCCTTTGGGAGCTGGTGAGTAGGGGGAACTTTTGCCACTTTAGCACAGCGTTGTTTGCCCTTCCAGTGGATAGTGGGATCTTCCAGAGGGTTAATGTCATGGGCTTTGAGGAGCTCAATATAGTGAGCACTCTCTCTCCTCAATTCCTCCAGCTGACGCCGCAGCCGACGGATTTCCTCTGCTGCAATGAGGTGTAGAAGCACACATAGTCACAAGTTCATGACTTTAACCACACATAATCCATATTCACACTTAACTTGTAGGATACTCAAACTAAATTAAGAAGCTGCACAATATTAAAATTTACCTTGGACTTTATCTCCTCCTTCCAGAAGCATTGTATCATTTTGTTTCTTCAGTTCAGTGATGTAACGAAAGGCCTGATCCAATATCATATTCTTACTCTAAAAATAAAATCATATTTTATTTTCTATTAAAATATTTTTGCTCTAAATAAACATAATTTCAGTATATTTAGGCAAAGGGAAACACCAGATTGTCGCTTACCTGTTTAAGTGCCTGGGAACAAGGCAAAAGATTACCAATGCGGTTGATCCCGGCATTAATCTTTTCTTTTCTGTGTCTCTCAACTAAAACAACAAAAGAAAAAAAGAGACAAAGTCATGAGTATTCATGTACAAGTAAACCCTACATAATAAATCTATGTTCATCTATGTTTTTTTTACCTGCATTGTGAGATTCTTTGTTTTTCTTCTTTCT